>CBVK0100020476.1:0-38307 GCA_900067695.1 Picea abies | reverse complement strand
TGCAGCTAGCAGATTTCGGTTTTGGCCTGGACTCTCTCTTGGTTATGGTTTTGGCCTGGACTCTCTCTTGGTTATGGTTTGGACTCTCTGATCAGCTCTTGTTACTCATGTTTGGTCACTATCCTTGGAGAGAGGTGCCCTATCTTGTTTAGGCTATCTAACCTAGGGTTTGCTTCCATAATGATTCTCTGTCAAGGGTAAGGTGCTCGGGGGTGGCTTTGACCTATGGTTGGGTGACAATAGTGATATTGTCTATTGTTAAATGAGAAAAATGATTTAACCTGTGATATTGTCTATGATTTTTTCTATGGTTAAATAGTAATAGACAAAATTCACATAACCAAACAAAATTCATGACTTCAACTTATCACTGAAATCAATATAGAGGATTAATTTACTGTGTATCATTTCTTCAATTAATTAATGCATTGAGGCATTTTTCATAGTATTATCACTTAAATCAATGCACTTTATAGTTTTATGTTATATTAGTATCAATGAAATCAATGCACCCTATTGTTTTATGTTATATCATTATTAAAATGAACATAACTACTTGATTATGATATATCATTTTTTATTGTATCATTATTTTGATTGTATTAGGAGGGACACGTGTCAACTCCAATTGAGCACATTTTTTACATTTTATATATCTTAATATTATAATTGTTTTAAAGTACAAATACTAATAGATAAATCACATATAACGAAACAAAGTACATGACTTCAACTTATAATTGTTGAATTTTTGTCTCAAGCAACTAACTAGATTAGTGTTATTTTACTTTTAAACAATTAGCACAATAACTACATATAAAGGATCACTGAAAGAATAACATATAAAAGATTTACCCTAGGAAAAACCTAACAAACTTCCTCAATATAGATTCAAAAACCAATAGAAGTGCCTCTCTCCAAGAGAAAACTAACAAAGCATAAGATCCTTCTCAAACCCTTGACTAGGGCAGAGTAACGCACCACATAACCAAGATATACCCGAGAAATAGACCAAGATCATCCACAACGTCACCTTCTAGTTGCAGTAGCGTCTCCCTCTAAGATGTGCGCACTTTTCTTCTTAGCTACAGAACTTGTGTGTTGTTGTGTTCAAATGAGACGCTAGCCTCCCTTATAAATAGTAGTTTGGCCAACCTAAAATTAGGTATGGGCCGACCTGTCACTTTATCCTTTTATTTTACATTTTGTTTGTCAAGGCACAATAGGGCCGACTTTTACAAAGCCACAATATGGTCGTCTTAAAAAATATAATATCATAATATTCTTTAGGGTTTTGTCTTGGTCAAATACAATAATAATATCTTGCAAAGCTACTCAAACTTCAACACTCCCTCTTAGCAAGGAAGGTATTCTTCTCGTCACGATCATCATCACTGCTTCTGTGCTTCTATACACCTAGTCATTGTCTTGTTGTCAATCACGGATCTATATATCATAAGAAGTTATGCACTTTCACTAAAGTAGTGTACCAGCTTGCATTGGAGTAACATACCAGCCTGTGATGGGGTAGCATATAAGCCTGTGTTGGAGTAGCATATCAGCCTGCATTGGAATAGCATACCAGCCTGCGTTGGGGTAGCATACCATCCTACATTGGAGTAGCATACCAACCTGTGTTGGGGTAACATACCAGCCTGCATTGGAGTACCATACCAACCTGCAATGGGGTAGCATACTAGCCTGCGTTGGAGTAGCATACCAACCTGCACTGGGGTAGTATACCAACCTGTGGATCACATCACTTCCCGCTACTAGGGAACACATCACTTTTTGCCATTGGGGAACACATCACTCCCTCTACCGAGGAACATCCTTCTGGACCACAACAAGCTTGTCTTTGAAGTACTTTCACTTTCGACAGAGGCTTAGTTGACACATCTTCTACCTTCTCGTCGATAGGAACATACTAGAGCTTCACTGCTCCCTTTTATACCATCTCTCAACATGCTTGGACCTGTCATGACACACTAGGTTCTCTGACAACTTTATGCAATTATGGTTTTCATAAAAGATACAGGTCTCCTCCAACTCGAGATCAAACAATTATGCAATCAACTTCCGAAGCCACACTGCTTCGCCACAAGCTGACCATGCAGCCACATACTCTGCCTCTGCGAAAATGAGTTCCATACAAGTCTGCTTCCTACTGAGCCACGAGATCACATTTGATCCCAAACTAAAGCAACACTCGGATGTACTTTTTCGATCTGTGACATTGCTTGCCCAATCTAAATCTATGTAGCCCTTGCAGTCTTATCTCACAATCTGAGATATATTTGAGTCCATAATCAAATGTACCCTTCAGGTACCTTATCACATGTTTTGTCACAATCATGTGAACATGTTTGAGCTCAATCATGTACCGACTCAATGTGTTCACCACAAAACATATATATATCCTCGTGTTTGTCAAATATATCAACGAACCTAATCAAATTGTACCAAACTGGTACACTTGCATAATTGCAACTCAATTTGTTCAATCATGTGTTGGCTCTATGTGTTTTTCGCAAAGCACTATCTGACTCATTTCCTGAGAGTATGTCCTCTACTCTCTTTGCAACGGTTCCTTCTGGAACTGGGACTCTGCACTTGCATCTGCTCTCTCTGAAACTGAGAATGATTGCTCCATTCTTACTGTAGTTGTTGAACTCTGAGAGTAACTCCTCTACTCTATCATAGCAATAGATTCATTTGATCCCTCTGAATATCATACTGCATCGGCCTCTTTTAATGGATCATGGTTGTTCTATATTTGATCGAATTGGTTGTATTCACGAGCACTGGAACTATTTCTTCAATTTTGGTATTATCTGTCCTGGAGGTGTATCGCTCCCTGCATGAGTAAATTGGCTCCCTCTAAGCCTTGGCTTCCTCTAAGTCTACAATATCCTCAGATTCTCTCCAATATATACTTGGTGTTGGTTACCAAGTTTTGATATGAAAAAATGAGTCAGACTTCAAATGAATTATGTGTCATGTTAAGGTGGCCTCACCATCCACAGACTAGATCTTTTCATCAGGAAATTGCAGGACATTGTAAGCCATACATGATGTTGGAGCATGACACTAATGAGATCCCATACCAGGGACATTATCTTTTAGAATTTAATTGTGCTCGTTTCACCATAGACAATATTTCATTATTGTCACCCAACCATAGGCACACATGCCACCCCCGAGCATAGAAATCATCTCTTGACTTTAAATGAGAACTTGTTGGATTCTCCTATAAGGGATAATGATCCAATCAAGATAAGATAAAATGCATAAAGTCTAATGTTATTAAACTAACTGAAATCAAATATGAAGGGTGCATACCTGGAGTGTGCATTGTCAGACCGTTTGCTTGATCTGTATGATGTATGGATCAATGATGATACTTCTTCACAATTTGCACTTGTCCCTCATGATATAAGAATTTACACAAAAATTGTCCCTCTCTTTTAATACTTGAAGTCTAATGAGGGAAGAAAAGAAGCACGAAGTCCTATATCACAGAAGATATGGTTCATTTGAATCATCTTCTTTTTTTCTTTTCCGATCTGGTTCATCTTCTTCTGCGATATGAGCATGGTGTCTTTTAAACTTCCTGTTTATATTCTAGTCTTTTGCTTGAGGACAATTTCTTGCAATATGTCCCATCTTCTGTAAAATGAAGCATCTAAATATTGAGAGATCTTTATGAGAATCTTGTCCTTTATGGGGCTTCTGAAACTTCTTGTGAGACTGAACTTTTTTCTTGTTCTTTCCTTTTCTTGTGTGAGTTGTTAGCGTTTGATCTTCATTGCTTTCTATCTTTTCTTTTCTTGCCTCTAATTTGGCTTCTTCTTGAGTACAATCTTCCCACAATCTATTGAACTTACTTAACTTCCTTCTAGAGAAGATTCCTTGGATGAAGGATTCCCAAGAATTTGGGAGACCATTCAATGTGGTCATCGTTAACTTGGATGAAGGATTCCCAAGAATTTGGGAGACCATTCAATGTGGTCATCGTTAACTCAGTCTCCAATAGCGTCACGTTGTTATTTAATCTGGGACACCCTTATGAAGTAAGATTGTATGGTTTCTGAATTTTATATCTTCACATTCTTGAGTTGTGTCCTCAAGGTCATTTTTCGATTGATGTTCTTGCCTTCGAACAAACGGGATAAGGCATCCATCATTTTCTTTGTGGTTTTTAATGCTGAAACATGAGGAATCAAGTGCTTTTTTACGGAGTCGGCAATGATCCTCTTCACTTTGATCAGATCCTTCTTATATTTGTATTTGGCCTCATCTCCCTCTAGCTCTTCAATATCTTTTTCAACAAAACTTACAAGTTCATTCTCTTCTAGAATGAGCATTACTCTGTACTTCCATGCTCGGAAGTCTCCGGCTCCTTCAAGATTTTCATCAATCTTGGTACTGGTAGTCATCCTACCCGAAACAACTAAAATAAAAAATAAATTTTATAGATGTGGATCTTAGACTTTACCAGAGAGATTATTGAGCCAAGGATGAGTTTTGTCACAAAATATGCAACAGATGCAACCAGACATGGGGTTTATGAGGAACCCCTAATTTTTCAACTTGTAAAATTTTAAATTCTGGTCCAGGGAATAGATTCACCCTGCCTAGGTGAATTCCTAGGTGTGCTCACTTTCTCCAGCGGCCTCCTTATACAGGGAAAACGTCACACCTAAGGTTTATGCAGTTGCAGGTAGTTGCGGTAGCTGCAGTTGCAGCTTACAAAATTTCGTCAAACTGAGGATTTACGCACAGAAAGAGGTGCATTAGGGTTAGGAGAGTCTTCCTAAGCTCTTAGCTTCTTAAGCGAGTTCTTTTGTTCTCTGAAAATGCCTTCTTTCAAGCCCACTTTGATCCCATGTTGAATTTTCATCTCAAGCAATTAACTAGATTAGTGTTCTTTTACTTTTAAACAATTAGCACAATAACTTCATATAAAAAATCATTGAAAGAATAACATCAACAACATACACAATATTTACCATGGGAAACCCCTCTAGGGGAAAAACCCAACAAACTTCCTCAATATAGATTCAACAACCAAGAACAATGTCTCTCTCAAGAGAGAACTAACAAAGCAGAAGATCCTTCTCAAACCCTTAACTAGGGAAGAGTAGCACACCACATAACCAAGATATACCCAAGAAATAGACCAAGATCCTCCACAACGTCACCTCCTAGTCACAGTAGCGTCTCCCTCTAAGACTTGCGCACTTTTCTTCTTGGCTACATAGCATGTGTGTTGTTCTGTTCAAATGAGACGATAGCCTCCCTTATAAATAGTAGTTTGGCCAACGTAAAATTAGGTTTGGGCCAACCTGTCACTTATCCTTTTATTTTACATTTTACTTGTCAAGGCACAATAGGGCCGACTTTTACAAAGGCACAATAAGGTCTTCTTAAGAAATATAATATCACAATATTCTTTCGGGTTTTGTCTTGGTCAAATATAATAAAATATCTTCTGAAGCTACTCAAACTTCAACAATAATATATGTTTTGAAATTTGTTTTCACTACATTATTGTTGAATTCATTTCACTTGATGATTTGTTGTATCTCACAGTTGAAATCAATATAGAGTATTGATTTCATTTGTATCATTTCTTCAATTAACTAATGCACTGAATCATTTTCAAAGTATTATCACTGAAAACAATGCACTCTATTGTTTTATGTTATATCATTGTTAAAATGAATACAACTTGATTATGCTAAATCATTTTTTGTTGTATCATCACTTAAATCAATGCATATTTTTTTGCATTAAATCAATGCAACTAATTGATCTAAATCATTTATCATTGTGTTAATTTTCTTCATATCATTTCTTCAATTAATTAATATATTGAATTATTTGTCATAGTATTATCACTTAAAACAATGCTCTTATTGCTCTAAATAGTAGTAGTAATAATAATAATAATAATAATAATACTAAAGTAATAGTAAATATATTAAAATGAATAGTAATAGTAAATAATAAATACCAAAGTAATAGTAATAGTAAATCCGTCCCCGAGGTGTAGGATAGTCGGTGACGGAGTGTGTTGTTAAGCCACTCTGTGATGTTAAAGTCATCGGTTCGAAACCTGCGGGGACAAAAAATCCAACCATGTTAAGGGTTGGTGTGGCTCAGGCCGGGTGCGATCCCCGGGTGATTTTGACGGCTTATATGCCCCTGAGTCACGGTTTCTCAAGCCACAGGTTAATCGCGTAGCCAACAGGTCCTACACAAATTAACAAACAAACAAAAAATAGTAATAGTAAATGCTAAAGTAATACTAATATACTAAAGTAATAATAAATATGATATATATAATAGCATGTGAATTTTTTTATTTTATTAATTGCACCGACTTTAAATTTTTGAAATCTAACATTATGTGACAACTTCTCCCACATAATGTCATCTACATTATCGTTGAAATCTTCAAAGAAGTCTCTCTGAAAAATCGCATCGCATGTTGCACGTGTCAAGAAGCCATGAATCTCTCCAAGAAGCAAATGAAGTGTTAAACAAATCTTCAGTTACTCCTATATTGCAATGAACAACAATATAATGACTAAATTCATATGTTTTACCTTTCGTGTCAATTCCCAGAGGTTTGAAACATGATTTATCTGCAAAATAAACTATGTCATCTACATCGTCATTGAAATCTTCAAAGAAGTCTCTCCGAAAAAAGAAAATGAAGTGTTAAACAAATCTTCAGTTACTCCCATATTGCAATGGCAAAACCATATAATGAGTAGATTCACGTGTTTAACTTTTATCAGAACTAATGTTTTACCTTTGTATTCTTTCTGATTATGTTTGTCTTTGATCTTCTCCCATGGGATTCTACATGTCTTTGCTTCATGTGACCCGTTCTTTCTATAACAGTCACAGTGAAGATCAGATCTCTCAACTTGGTTGTGCCTCGCCCCCTGCCTCTAAAATTCTTTCTTCCACGTTCTCTTTTACTGCCTTCTCCTCTAGAATAATCATGTGATTAATTCTCCCCTTTCTGAGGAAGGCACATGGTCTCTCTAGTGGGATGAGCTTATTTCTTTCCAAAGGTTTTCTCATGTTCTGCAACTTTCTCCACCAAAGTGTCAAATGTGATGGATTTCATTTGACCAATAGCTTGTAGGGATTCAAGGTAGTGAGAATATGTAGGGTAGAGGGTCTTAATGAAGGATGTGAGAGGAATGTCTATCTTCACTCCAATGGTATCAATGTTGTGTTTTGTGGCTTTGATCTGAAAAGTTAAAGCCATGGGATCACCATTCTTCAACTCTCGGTTGAAGAGCTTCACGAGCAATTGTATGAGTTCCAATATGAGGGTGAGTCAAACAAATCCTTCAATTTCTTTAAAGCACCATAGGAGTCTTTAATGGAAATAATATGGTCGCTCACATCTTCACTTATTGTTGTAGCAATCATGGCATATGTTTTCTTGTATTTGTTATTTCATATGGAAATCTCCTTATATGTTGTAGGTATGGTCAATCTATCGTCAACTTCTCCTTCACAAATTTCATCCCACAAGTCATTAGAACTCAGAGTGTGTTTGATCTTTCTAGACCATTCTAGGTAAATTTCTTTGTTATCCAGCACCATGCCAACAATGGATATGAGAGAATGCATTTTCCCACAATGCTTCGAAGCTACCCAAGAAGTCAGATATTTCAAAGCAAAAAAAATGCACAAAAAACAAGCTACTTAATGATTTCTCCCTCTAATATGCTCTATTATGTACGAAAATCATCAAATGAGTAGACGGCATTGCAGTCTCTCAGGATGGCATAAATGTTAGAAAATTGTGTTTTAGTTACCAAACAATCTTTCTCTGCACACAAAAGTTGTTACAGGAAACTAAACCATTGCGTAGGAATTCAAACTAATGACAGATAAGGATAATGATGGTTGGCACACTTTGGATATCTTGCTCTTGAATTTGTTTACTGAAATGAACTCACAACTAAAAGTGATGTCTACAGCTTTGGAGTTTGTTGCTTGAACTTATAAATGGATTAAAACCAGGGCTACCTATAGACAAGGCAATCTCATGGCTACAGCCTCAACTTCCACTCATTTGCAAATCAATTTGCAACCGGAGGGACTTCAAATGCCATCTGGGCTTCTTCTAGGGCGATGCCACCATTGGTACCCATCAATCTTATTGCCCGCAGAAAACATTGCACGATGGTTCATTCTCTGGTGAGGTATTTCAACCATATGCCTTCACATGCCCTTTATAAGTCATCTGTCAATTTTTTGACTCACAAGTTTGAACTGGTCGGAGTGGTCATTGCAGACATTGACGCACGCCTCCATAAGACTCCAATTTTTTGAATAGTAGCTTTACAGCAACCAATTTGTTGAAGTTTAACAAAATCATGAAGGAGATCAAAACTATCAAAAGGAAAAAGTGGATTGTGTAGCTCAGCGACTTAGGTGAGGGTTTTCACAGGCAAAGTAGTCTCCTACAACTCGACCCGAGGGTTTTACAAGATCAGGCACGAGGATGGGGATGCACATCGACAGGATGAGGGAGAGAAGAGGCATATTTAGAGACAAGGTAGGAGATGGAACATGTTATCAAGCAAAGAGAAGGAAGACGAACTTGCAAAGGCGTTTCTACACACGGGAGGCAAACCTGCAAAGGTGTTTCTGCACACAATCATGGATTTCAAACCTACTTTGATACCATTGTCAGGCCAGGTAGGTATGGGCGAGGAATGAGTAACTCCACACTTCAAGTAGGTATGGGCAAGGAATGAGTAACTCCACACTTCAAGTAGGTATGGGCGAGGAATGAGTAACTCCACGCTTCAATGTAACGTGAGACACTCATAAACACAAGTTGGGATGACCTTTGGTTTCATCTTCCAAGAGGTTTGAATGACTCTTCCTATTCACCTACGAATCTTCCTATTTCTCCTAAATAATATTTAGGATACTATTTACAAAATATTATAATCATGAAGATTAGGTATCCAACAATAGGATATATACACAAAGAATAAAGTATTGCCAATAAATTCATCTCCCAAACTTACCCAAGATTATCCATTATTTGTTTCCTCCCTGCCAACCCAAGAAATCACTTTGATATCTTAGCTTTCAAACTGATAGTTGCAATGGTGTGGGTAAGAAAAAAGTAAGGCTTTCACCACTACTACAATAGGGATTTTTAACATCCTCTTATGTGGAAACGAGAAAAATGGGACGCGCGATGCTTTTTTGGCATATTTACTTTGTTTCCTTTTTTGGATCTCTTTTTTGGCACCTTTACTTGGCATCCTTTTTTATGTCTCCCATATTTTGTGACATTACTTGGCTTCATTTTGTGTCTCCTTTATACATCATTATTAGTGTCTCCATGTGTCACCATTTGCATCCATTTCTTGTTTTGAGCATACTTATAAAGTCCATCCTAAGACATACTTTATTACATCTAGTTTGCATGTTTTCTTGTCCTTTTTTGCATTAGGATCTTGGATCAAGGTTGAAGGGGCAATATTATGGTTTGGTAAGTTAGGTGGGTAATTAATGTAGGTTATATCAGTTTGGCAATAGATTAAGTTTAGTAGGTTAATTTGGTTGGATTAGTGGGTTACGTGTGTGCGTGCCCAGGTGTGTTAGTGGGTTGTTAGGTAGGTTAGGCATTAATGGGGTAAGTTAGGAAGGTTAGGTAAGTTAGTCGAGTACATCAGTTAAGTGGGTTAATGGAGCAGGTTAAGTGGGTTAATGGAGTAGGTATAAACTATCTCAATTTTCTTTTGGTAGCTTTTGGCATAGTAGGTTATGTGATTTATATGGGTTGAACGGGTTAGGTAGGTTAAGTTAGGAGGGTTATGTGGTTTACATGGGTTAGGGAGATGAGTGCATTGGAATAGATTAAAAGGGTTAGTGTGATACTGGGTTAGTGAAATAGAAGTTTAGGTAGGTTAGTGGGGTAAATTAAGGGTTAGGTGGGTTAGTTATGTTAGTGGAGTAGGTTAGGGGTTTAAGTGGATTAGGTGGGTGAGCGAGTTACGAAAATTAAGTCGGTTAGGTGAGTTGGTAAGTTGAGTTATGTAAGTACTTAAGTGTTAGTTGGGTTAGTTAGTGGCGAGGTAAAAATATAGCTTTTAATTATTTGGTATTGTATTACGCTCATTCATTCGATTATGTCAACCCGAGATTCAATTTGCACTTGTGAGGCACTCAGTGTAATATGCACAGAAGAAGAACTTTGCAGGTATATTGAAAGAACCTAAAATGAACAAGACTACGAAAGCACAAAAATAAAGTCATCGTGTTATAATTCCCAGCCCTACCAGTGGTACCTCTCAGGTCAAGATTTTTGTGTTTCCATAACCTTATACCTTTGCGTGTTCACCTAGAGGGTTTATAACTATATGCTAGGACACCATATGATGGGAAAATGGAATCTAAGTCCCACCCATCTAGTGCCATATCTCAACAAGGAATTTACATAAAAAGAGGCCATATTAAGGGCTAGACTGAAGTATGGGTATCCCATTGGGTTCCTATCCTTTAGATATTTAGGAAGGGCTTCCCAGATATCGTGGGATATTAATAATGCCTCAACTGAATGCGCCCTAGAGATTTGCAGGAAGTCATTTATGGCATACCTTTGACGATGCTTGATGGTAACAACATCCCCTGCATCTACTCTCAATCTTTGTAGATCATCCTTAATTATATGGGGTAGAGGGTATTCACCTCTCATAGTTAAGTTAGCATTTGCTTCCAATCTTCTATAGAATTCAACATCCTTTTTCCATTGAAAAAGACTGAGTATGTAGGAAGTGAATGCTCGTAATTGAATATACCCTACCCCTGGATTGGGATTCCAACGGGCATTATCTAGTAAGATGAACTTGTAGAGATAGAGTTCACATGGCAAATTCTAATCTTTCATGTCTACAGAAATAAATCTGTTGACAAATTCATCTGGTTGTTTGATCTCATGGGGTTGTCCAGCTGCTAGTTGCTTCAATCTAAAAGTTGCCCATCTATTGTGCAACAAGAGAGGGTAACCTCTAGGGGGTTCCCTACTATATATGCCTTCAAAGGCAATCTCAGTGATTTGTTGTATCAGCTTCTTTGTGTCGTCCAACTGTTGTTTATACCCTTTAATCTTTGCACTCCATTTTTTTTCTTTTTGCAAGTACATAGAGAACCACCTAGTATGAAGCTTTGTTATGGCTTTCCTATGGGACTCCATGTTGATGATCCCTAGATCAAATAGCTCATCTTTGTTTCTCCACTGGGGTAAATCAGGTTACAATTGTATGAAATCATATGTGTTAGTAATGATGTCATCCAGGAAGGCATTAAAAATCATTTGTGCCTCTTCCTCATGGACTTTTGCACAACCCTCTACTCTTTCTTCTGACACTTCCTCTCCTTGAATATCTTCCATTAGACTCCCTACATTACTTGGGATCTTATGATATCTCAGTCAGATTTTAAGCTTTTTATTCTGCAGCAATAGTCTTCGATTTCTCTTAAGTAGAGCCTGGTAGCCAGGGTTGCAGAATCGGAATGGCCTGGGTTCCACGTGCCTTTTTCCCTTTTTCTTCTTCTTATCCTACCCCTTATACCCAGGAATGAAATGTGGACTGGCTGGCAAGTCCTGGGACTCATTCAACACCTTGGTTGAGGAAGGGTAGGAAGGGGAAATTTCAAATCCCATTCAAGTTTGCTCTGAATCCAGAAGTCAACCTAGGAGGGTCAGCCTCCTCACTGTGGTCTGCCTCCCATCAAAGTTTTGGGCAAATTCCATGACTAAACCATGGTCAAATCCTTGAAATTGCTCCAGGAATTCTATCCACCCGACCTGCTCAAATATTCTCATGGTTGTTGGTTTCTTTTTTATTTATTATATGTTAAAAATATAGAAAAGAGAAATTTGGTTGTAGTTCTTACCCGATTTTGTCAGTAGCCCAACATTGTTTTGTTCACAGAGGGTGTGGATGTCCTTCTTAGAGGGGATTGTCTCTGTTCCAGGTCCAATTCTCCTTTCATGTTGGCGAGCTCACTCTGACCAAAAATGTTTTTTTAATTTTTTTCCTTCAACCACGATTGGATTGTGGGTTAAAATATAGTGGACGATGGGTGGGACTTCTTCTTGACGGCATGGGTCGTCATTTTTTTATAAATGGCTTCACACGATATTTTAATACTGGCATGATTCTCCCCTCATGCTCATGTTCGTATGTGGCTCTAGTTTTCTTCTTGTTATGACAACCGTGTTCTTCTAAATGGTTTCCCCCTCTCTTTTACGCTCCAATGCGATCCAGATAATGCTTAAATGGACAAGAGGAACTGAGCAATGGTTTTACGACTGTGGTGTGGCGAAATATTTACCCCTCCTTCCTACTGTTGCTCATTGTGTACCACCTAGAAGCTTAGTGGTGTTCATTGAGCCCTACTCCAGCTCTGGCTTACTTATTCACCCCTGCCCCTGATTCGAAATTCTGCTAAATGGTTTGAAATGCTATGTCTCGTTACAGTGGCTGCCAAATGATATTGCTTATGTCGAGTATCCTTCGGGCGAATAATTTTGTATTAAGGTTGATGCTATGATGATGGTGAACGAATGGTGTTATTATACATGATGGGTTATAGGTGCCTACTTCACAATGACCGATTAGGAGGTGGCAGTGATTGCTACATAATGGTAATAGGTAGTCGTTATCTTGCCATAAGACCTTTAATCGCTAGACTTTTTAGCCAATAATTAAACTATTATAGAGTTATGAAAGCATAGAAGACTACAGTTGCATAGATGAGGTTAAAATGATACAAAGTGTGGCGTATCTAATGTAAGGCCAAAGTTTGACAATGTCTTATCACCAGTCAGTATTACCCATAATTCTTAGGAAGATAATGGTGCTTAGTTGTTTATAGGTCAATAAAGGATAAGGATGGATAATTTAGGGTGATATTACTAACTTGCCGCATAATCTCGTAATTTCTAATAACAGAAAAGAAAACGAGTGGGTTTTTTTAGAAGAACCTAAATTTTGAGAAGTGTTATAAATGTTCTTCGTGTTAGGATCTCTTAGCTCTCAATACAGCAGACCTGCCTTTAAATGATTGGATGATAAGATTCCTTGCTACTTGTTAGAGCCAGAAAAATTGAACTTTAAGATAGGTGTTGTAATTAGTCAACTTGTAATGTCTTATGTAACCAAGTTGCCTTTAACCATGGGACTGTATTGGAATAATCGATAATAGTGGTTCCCTTACAATCCTGCAAAATCATGAAACCGGTATTATGAATGCAACATCTGCAGAAAGATTTTGTTGATGTACTCGAATGTTGTCATCGAGAATATGAAAAATACAATCATAGGTTTTATTAGCGAACACTTTTATTTACTATATATATATCCCCTTTTTTTTAATTTGAAATTGGTGATGTTGGCCAACAACTGGTTTTCCGACATCATCAATGCCGGTAGCGCCTGAGGCCGGGTTTTCACTGCCAGATCTTTTATTACTTCCTCTTTTCCTTTTTTTTCTTTCTTTCTTTTTTTTCTTTTTTTAACACTAGAAAAAGATAGGTCAAAGAATAGTGGGCACAGGTGGTGATGTCATTGTGCCCATTATATTAAGATCAGTGTGTTTGACTAATCCTTGAATAATTCCTCCTTGGTCCTAGGCTTCTGATATAACCTCAGTTGATGACCATTTTCCATTAGTGACATTCTTGCTTCGTCAATGGTACGGAGCTTAACGGAGCCATTCTCGTATACGGTATCTACCTCGTATGGCCCGAGCCATCAGGTATGGAACTTGCCTTTAAAATCCTTATATCGTGAATCAAACAGAAGGGCCCAATCCCCCCTCTTTAAACTTCTTCCCTTTGATGAATTTGTCGTTCCATTTAGCTCTGTGTTGTTGGATTAAAGTGGTTTGATGTATTGAAGTCTGGCGAATCTCATCGAGCTCATTAATCTGCTCAAGCCTATGTTGTTGGGCTTCCGAGAGATCCAAGCCCACTTGTAATGCAATCCTCAATGTTTTGATCTCGAATTGAATGGGGAGAACCATGTGTTTCCCATATAGTAGCTCATAGGGAGTAAACCCCATGGTGTTTCTCTAGGTGGTTATGTAGGCCCATAATGCCTTTGGGAGTTTGTCAGCCCAATCCTTATGATGATGTTGGACTATCTTAGTTAGGATGGATTCTAATACTTGGTTTCTAACTTCCACCTATCCATTTGCGTGAGGGTGGTATGGAGCTGACATCCGGTGCTTAATCTTGAATTGCTCGATAATGGATTGGATGAGTTATGAAGTGAAGTGGGTTCCTTGATCAGTAATGATCTCTCGAGGGACCCCAAAGCGAACAAAGATATCTTCATATAAAAAGTTAGCCATTGCGTCCTCTGTGGCCTTTGGAAGTGCTTTGGCTTCAACCCATTTAGTCAGGTAATCCGTGCACACCAAAATGTACATCTTCTACTTTGGTGGTGGGTTAATAGGTCCCACGAAATCGAGGGCCCACTTCTCAAAGGGTTCTATCTGAAGTTGAGGCTAAAGCGACATTTCATCTGACTTCATTGGTCGTCCCATTCTCTTACACTTGTCGCAACTCCTGATGTACTGCTTGGCGTCCCTAAAGATGGTCGGCCAATAATACCCTAGGTGCAGTTCTTTGTTTGCAGTCCTTTTATCTGCGAAGTGGCCTCCGCAAGGTTCATCGTGACATGCTTTAGGATGTCATACATGTCATCTTCTCGAACACAGCATCGGATAATACGATCTTGCCCAGTATGGAAGAGATATCCTTCGATCCAGGAATATGGTGCGCTCTGTCGGATAACCCTTTGACGCTTTTTTGGGGATAGATGTTGCGGGAGTCTACTTGCAGCCAAGTAATTAGAGATATCTGCAAACCATGGTGTGTTAGTAGATAAGGTGAACAAGTGTTCAATTAGGAAGTTGTCTTCCACCGGAATGGCTTCTCCTTTGTTGGTGAGTCGAGAGAGAAAGTCAGCAACGACATTTTCCTTCCGTGATTTATCAATGATTGAAATGTTGAATTCTTGTAGTAAGAGCAACCACCTAGTCACTCTGCCATGGGTGATGGATTTGTTCATAATATAACAAATGGTGGAGTGATCAGTATGTACAAAGACAGAATAACCTGTGATGTAATGACGAAATTTATTAATAGCATACACAACAGCAAGAAACTATTTTTCGGTTACGGTATAGTTCTTTTCGACAGGGGTAAGATTCTTACTGATGTATTAAATAGCATATGGACTGTGTTCCTCTTTCTGTCCTAGAACAGCTCCAATGGTTGTATATGAGGCGTCTGCAGAGATATGGAAAGGTATGGACCAATTGGGACCCCGCAATATCGGTACAATGGATAATTTTTCTTTTAAAGTTTCAAATGCAGTCTGACATTGATCATTCCAAGTAAATTCTGTAGATTTTGTAATTAATTGAAATAGGGGGGATGTTATCTTTGTAAAGTTTTCAATAAATCTTCGATAATATCTTGCATGTCCTAGAAAGTTGTCAACATCTTTCTGGGTTGCGGGTACTGGAAGGTCACAAATGACTTTGATCTTAGCGGGATCTACTTGGATTCCTGTAGGTGATATGTGGTGACCTAGCACAACCCCTTCAGTACGAAGCATATGGAATTTCACATGGCTAAGAGAGAGGTTGGTTTCTTGGCACCTGGCCAAGACCTTCTCTAAATTTTCTACAGCTTCTTGAAAGTTATCTCCATATACGGTAAAATCGTCCATATAAATTTCCACGCAATCATTGGTCAAGTTGGAGAATATCCCTAAGAAATCCCTCTGGAATGTAGTCGAAGCGTTACATAGTGCAAACGGAAGTACTCGATAAGCGTAGGTTCCCCATCGGCATGTAAAAGTGGTTTTCTCTTGATCTGTAGGGGTGATTTGTATCTAGTTATAACCACTAAACCCGTCGAAAAAAAGAGAAATATTCTTTTTGTGCCAAGGTATCCAAGACTTGATCCATGAATGGTAATGGGAAGTAATCGTTCAAAGTGGTTTTATTCGTCTCCATGTAGTCAACACAAAAATGCCACTTACCATTCTTCTTTGGCACAATAACCAAGGATGAAACCCATTTACTGTTAGAGATTGGGTAAATGAAATTTACGTCAAGGAGCTTCTGGAGCTCCCCCTTGACTATATCCTTCAGAGCAGGGTTCATCCTCCGTTGAGGTTGTCGAATAGGTCAGGAATCCTCCTTAAGATAAATGTGACGGGTACATAGATTAGGGTAGATCCCTTTCATGTCAATATAGTCCCAAGCAAAAGCAAAACTGTGCTTTCTTAGTATTTCAATGAGCTGCTTTTGTTGAGAAGAATCTAGCTTAGCATTGATATTCAAGGTTTTCCCAGGATGGATTTCAACAGTTAAGCTTTCATCTTCAAAGGTAGCATTCATAGGAACCAATTCATTGTGTTGGTTCAATTGGTGAATAGACTTCCTAGAACTTCTCCCCGAGGATATGCTCCAAAGTTGGGTGGTTGGATATGTGAGGATGTGCTAGATCTATACAAATAAAATCATCTTCAATAGCTTGTTTAAATATTGATGCTTGGTCAAGGGTTAACAGAGGTTGTGTAGGTTCCTTGTCATTATCTTCAACCCAGGGGGAATTCTCTAGGTCAGGGGAAGGTTTAGCAGGAGGATAGAGAGTTAACTTCTTAGTTGAGTTCTCATGGGAGATGGTCATATTACCTTATCTGCAATCGATATATGCATCGGAAGTGTCCAACCAGGGTCTTCCCAAAATCAATGGGTATCCCCCCAGGCTGGCCTTTGGTTGTAGGACCATAAAGTCGACTGGGTATTCCCACGATTCTATAGAAACAATTATATCTTCCAGCATCCCCTCAGGTTTTACTGTGGATCTATCTGCTAATTGAAGGACTGTAGAGGTTGGTCAAAGACCAGGCAGTTGAAGCTTCTTCGTGGTTTCTTTGGTCATTACGTTTATGGCCGCCCCTAAGTCTACCAAAGTATTTGCTATGGAAATGTTATTAATGTTGAATTTGACAACCAGACTTCCTCGATCCATATATTTGGCCATAAATAGTTTTCCTAGCATTAGATCGGCTAGCTTCCCTATGAATTGAACAGTTTATGGGTCTTTCTTTTTCCTTCCTAGTTTCTTTAAGCAGAGTTCCTGAACATCCTTAGCCTAGATCGGAACATCCTTAATAGCTTGGAACAGAGGAATCTTTACACACACATTTTGAAGTTCTCCTAAAAGGTCAAATTCTGGTTGTGTGGGGGGATTTTCTATATTTAACCTTTCTGGATAAGGTGGTTTTGAGAGCGATTCCTGCTCATCGAAGTGTTTCTGAGTGATATTTTAGTTTTCCTTGGAGGGATTAGCGTTCTAGTTGTCTAACTCGGGAGGATTCTCCTCATCATCATGTTCTTGAATGATGTGTGAGGTCTGATCCTGAACCACTCTTCCTGATCATAGATGTATGTTCTGAAATTACATAGGAGAAATGACATATGTGGGAAAGAAGGGTAGTTCAGCGTTGCAGGCGAGCTAAACTACTTTATTATTTGGATTTGGTGGTGGTTGGGTCGGTAATTGTGTAGGACGTGGAGGAGGTTGGTTGGATGTTAATTGGAGTTGTTGGTGGTGTTGAATTGGAGGGTGTGGTTGAGGAGTGGATTGTTGAAGATTAGGCCCTCTCCAGCCTTGTTGCCAAGGTTGGTTCTGCATTTGGGGTTTCCATTGTTTCCAAGTCATGGAAGCATACCAATTTTGCTACGAATATTGAAATTGAGTATAGTATGGAGGAAATTGGGATTGCTCTTGTGTCATGCATGGTGCCTTGGGCGGCCATGGTCGTTTTTGGGCCACAAAACAAATTTGTTTGTTTCCCCGATGGCCCCTTGATAGACTGCTTTTAGTTTAGGAAGGGAAGGGCAACTCTTAGTATCGTGATTTTGTTTGCAAATACCACACTTCTATGTTATCTAAAGGACACTCCCTTAAAGAGTGTTTTTTTCGACATCTAGAACAGAAGACGGCTAACGCTAGGTCGGCTTCTTCTTTTCTTTTCTTTGCTAGGAAAGTATCCAATTGGGAGCTAAGCGAACTAAGGATATCGGTTTTAAATTGTCCAACATGTTTCATATTTCGGTTATGGTAACTCCTCCTGACGACTTTGTCACCCTGGAGACTAGATCTCGGGGGCCTTTCCCAGACTTAGTAATACCTCACGAATAGCATTTACACGGTTCACAGATATCCTCATAGGTCATCTGGGAGATATCCCCGGTTCCCATGAGATTTAATGCATCCATACAATCATCCTTGATTCCTCTAAGAAAGATAATATGTAATGTTTGGGGATCAAGTGTGTTCTGCTTAGTCCTTTGTAAGTTATATTGAAACCTTTCTACGTAATCCTTGAGGGTTTCTTCCTCCTTTTGTGTCATTCTAAAAATTTATTCTAGTATGTCCCTTACTTTACAATAATCTCGGTACTTCCTGAGAAATCTTTGCTTCATTTCATCCCAGGTTCTTATAGAATTTCTTTCGAGTCCCATGAACCAACAAAGAGCTGCTTCTTTTAAGGTGGTGGGAAATAGTTTAAGTTTATGGACATCACAATAATAGTCATAGCTTCGACAAAGGACATCAAACTCAAAGAGGAAGGTGTTCGGGTCCTCACTAGGCAAACCACGAAAATTTGGCATAGCAGAGGGTGGAATGTTTTTCATTTGAAGTATACTCTCGGATTCCTGAATAGGAAATTCAAACGTGATTGGTTCTTTCTGTTTTAATGTTTCCATTTCCTCTCCCATGTTTAGAGGCTTTTCTCCCCACAAGGATTCTTCTGAGGCAACAGATTTTTTTGGTTCCTCAATAGGATTACTGTGTTTTTCTAACTTGGAGCCTTCAATGGGATGATCTTGGTCTTGGGGAGATTCAGAGGAAGGAAATTCTATGACTAAGCTGGCAATAGAGTCTATTTCGGGTGGCTCTTCGAGATTGTTGGATGCTACTTTTGAGTAACGGTGAGTACTAGGGGTTTTTAGAGGGTCACGTTTTTCAACACTTTTACTGGCCTAGTTATTAGTGTCACGGGTGGTCCCTGCACCACGTCCACGAGTTTTCTTAGTGCCTCAAGTCATGCATCTTATGATGATTTCTAAGCACAATACCCTGGGAAAGGGATATCAGAGGGTAGTTGTCAACTCCCTAGGGGTTTCGTTTCAGTCTAGAATTGCTCTTATAATTTTCTCAAGGCAAGAGTCCTAATTCTTGAGTGCCTCCCTGGCAACGACGCCAAAATGACGAGGTAAAAATATAGCTTTTAATTATTTGGTATTGTATTAGGCTCATTCATTCAATTGTGTCAACCTATGCAAGTATATTGAAAGAACCTAAAATGAACAAGGCTACGAAAGCACAAAAATAAAGTCATCATGTTATAATTCCCAGCCCTACCAGTGGTACCTCTCCGGTCAAGATTTCTGTGTTTTCGTAACCTTATACCTTTGCGTGTACACCTAGAGGGTTTATAACTACAGTGATTCTACAGCAATCTCAAGAAAGAGAAGGAATCTAATTAACTCTTCATCTAAATTCGTATAAAAAGTTAAAAACCAATCAGTAATAAATCTATCATTAAGTCAGTATGTCGGTACTCGATTTCAACAGTGTATATGATTCCTTAATTGATAGCTTTGTTGAGTCATATCCCCATAATTATTAGAGATACAGATTACTAGCACAGATTAGATATTGGACATCAAATAAGAGTAATTTCCAATCGAGGAATCAATAGCATGCATTGGTCTAAGTCCTAGCACATCTAATTGTCATTCTACGGCATGGTTTAGGTGGCCATTATGTAGCTCATGTATATTTCGTAATCTAAATTAAGAACAAATAGAAATAATTTAATCAAAATATTAACATCTATATATCTATCACAGTATAGAACCATACCTATGAGCGGGCCTTGTCCCATGGTAGGCCTATACTCACGATTTTATATCTACCACCAACACACCAATAGATAAGCACTCAAAACATGACAGTAGTATTATAAAAATATAAGTCTTAGATCTGTTGTCTCTTGCAACTCGTTTACAGTAGAAGACAAACTAATATAATCTACCTCTCTATGTCTCGTACACACTAGTAGCTTAACATATATATACAAATTAAGGGAATCTGGTTAGCTAAATATAACGCTACCACTCCCTATTATTATGCTAGCAGTCTATCCAGTATAACTTCTATTGGCTACTGATTTGCTGGAATGGACGCGGTTACAAGGCAGCCAATAAGATCCCACAACCATAGATTCCTCTCATGTGTTGATCCAATTGCTTAACTGTGCAAGTGGACTACGGTTATCTACATATGTCGAATATTAATCATGAGCGTAACTTATTTGTACAGTCACGATCTTGCTGTAGCATAGACTGAAAATCCCTTTATCTTTTAATTTACCTTTGTTGGCACTCCCTTTGTATCGTTGTTAACCTTTGATCCGTAGCCTTGGTACACTAACCTTTGATTCTTTGACTATGTTGCAGGAGGTAAAATGATGTTGATATAATACTGGAGTTGATACATATGAAAATATATCTATATATTAATGTTATATCAAAATCTTTATATATCTTCTTAAAATACCCTTGTACTGAGATAGCAATCCTGGAACCTTTTGCACTTTAAAAATATAGTTAGCATTACTAATATTTACACATACTAAAATTCAAATTTCCTTTTAAAAATCCACACCAAACTTCAACCATAAAAAGAAATCAAGAGTAATATATGGCAATTTAGATAATACCTTAGAAGAGTCAGAAAAGTACAAGGAATAAGTATTTAGCAGTCATAAAGAGGCAAAATGTATATATATCTATAGGGTATAGAAGGCCAAAAAGATGCCAAAATAGAGGTTCATCAGTTAGGTTAGTGGACTAGGTTAGGGGTTTAAGTGGATTAGGTAGGTGAGCAAGTTACAAAAATTAAGTAGGTTAGGTGAGTTATGTAAGGAAGTTCAATGGGGTAGGTTGGTGGGGTAGATTATGTGGGTTAGTTGGGTTGCACTTTGGCATGTTGTGATGTAGGTTAGTGGATAGGTAGATTAGGTGTGATAGTTTGATTTGGTTAGTAGTTTTAGTCATTTAAGTTTATGGGCTATGTAGCTCAATTTAGGTTAGTGTTGGGTCTAAAAATGACTCTACCTTGTAATACAACACTACCAATTTATGACAAGTAGCAACACCTTAAAGCCAAAAAAGTAAAGTGCACATAACATAACTCAAACAATGATCATTTTTATTTTTGGAAATATGAGTAGAAAATTGGCATAGCACCTCAAAACAAAAACATCAATATCAAATATTGATAACATAAACCAACTATAGCATAATTACCACACCATGAGATGCCAATGCTTTAGTGGGAAATAACCCAACAAATGAGGAAAATCCACCATTGAAAGAGTAGCACAATAAGCTTCACACAAGTTTGATGGATACGAGTGGACATATCCTTTTAGGATTCACATCCTTCCTAGATTTGAATCACAACGAGAATCACTGTCATTCATTAGCGCGGGTTTGAACACCAGTTTTGGATTCATTCGGGTGCATAATCATTTGCCTCTCTCTGGTGTCGATTCAAAGATTTCAACATATTGGACAAGCACTAACATGGGAATAGTGGAAACTATTTCCTCCATATCATGTTAAGGTTCTCATGCAACCCCTATAATGATTTGGAGCATTGATAGGGCATATTATTCTATATAATTGGCATATTCAATATGTTTTAGGTAATATTGGAAAATTACAACATGTAAGTGGGCACAATTCAAACATGGAGATAAAGGACTCACTTGATGTGGTGATGAGGTCAAGAATTAGGTGCCCTTATTACAACATAAAAATATACATTGGTTGTTGCAGGAGCAAGGTGGAACTTAGTTGATTTTTTTGGTCTCATTTGAGAGTCAAGAATTCTCAAAAAACATATTATTTTTAGAAATGTGGGCACTTGGTTAAAAACTATCGACAATGGCAAAGCTACAATTGTAAATCTAAATGTGAATCCAAATGACATTCATTTCCATCCTCACAATTACAACTTGGCATTATTTGTACTGGTAACTACATGAAGTAGGAGGGCAAGTAATGGCACCAACTCACCTTTTCTAGGTGATCTTCTAGATTATGTATCAGGTATTAATCACATTCAAGTATGACCAAGGTATGAAAAATGAACTCCCATTGAAGGAACTCAAACTTAGGCCATAAATCAAAAATAAATAGGTGCATAATTACTTATACTTTGAATCCAATGAATGATAAGATCATCAAAATCTTCCAACATTGCATCTTTGAAAATAGAAGGGGTTATGGATTTTTCCAACTTTCAATTCTTTCGATCTCCCAACATAAATAACTTATCCAACATTATACTTTTGGAAAAATATAGAATTGTTGTTTGAGGGTGGAGATACTAAAGGCGGTTTATGCTAGTTTTTAAATGCAAGAATATGGTTATTGCTAGTTTTTAAATGCAAGAATATGATTACTGCTAAAAGTTTTTTCTAGCTAATGAGGTTAGCAATGACTATGGGAATCATATATAAATTAACATGAGGAAGACCACCCTCATATAGGTTTAGTACTTCTCATAGACTGAATCTTTACAACCCTTCAAAATGTCAATAATCATGGAAATGAAATGTTTGGTCTTCTCCAAGTGTGAGATAATGACTTTGGTTGCTTTGAGAAGCACACTAATGGTATTGACTCCAATTTGTTGCATAAGATGGGCTTTAAAGGACAAGAAATTGAAAAGAATGCACATTAATATCTACTCCAATCAAGGTAGAAACGACACCAATGTCTATGGATCTTGATTACAAAGTGAGCAATAACAAGGACAAAGACAAACCACAATGAAGTCATGAGAAAGGTGAAGTTCCATATTTACTAAAAAAAGTAGTGATCATATTGAACAAATAGGTCCTATTGTTGAACAAAGAAACCTCGGTGGCACTGAAGAGAGGTATTAAAAACAACCATGTGATCATTGTGAGAATGGACATGAGTTAAGTAGATGTTGGGATTTACATCCATGTAAATATTGCAATTTCAAAATCATTGCTCGGGGATGTGTTGGAATTGAACAACAAATAAGTTTTGGATCAAGGAAATCATCTAGGGATGTTGGTACAACATTATTTCAAATTAATCTTGATTGATGGATCATAATGCTTGGAAATTGGTTACTACACTTTTGAAGAAGTCTCATTGATTGAGATATTATAGTGTTGTAGCAATATGGCAAGGTATACTTGGTTATGCCAACTCCATTTCCGTTGGTGTTGCCAAGTTTTATGATCTTTTTTTGGAACGAGCATGGTTATTTATGTGGGAAGACCACCTTACAGTGCATTAGTGAGGTGGACTCTAGTTTTTTTTAGATTGATGCATGACCATGGTCATGCAAGTGGGAAGACCACCTTAAAGTGTGTTAGTGAATCAAAGTATTCATTGAAGATGCCTTTGTTTCTCCTTGATGAGCCAAGGAACTAAAGTGGAGGCTCCCGAGACGATGGTGATTTGTTGGCAATAACTTGTTTTCCTTTTAGTTGTGAGTATATAAGTGACTCAAGTTGGTGAGAAACAACCCAACCCATCTCTAACATTATGCCTTTGAATACCATTAACTACAAGGATAAAATTAGAAAAACCTACTCCATGTCGTAGTCCTTTTCCATATAAAGTTTTAAAAGCATACCTGGTTGCTTAGAAGAAGAGCTTCCCCAACAATAGGACCCTTTTTTTTTCCTTTTTTGTGACTCTATAAGCAACTTTAGTGGATGGATCGGCAACCTGTCACTAACATCAACAAATTCCTTTGGAAGTATGAGAGAAATTCATAAGACCCCAACAACTGATACTACTAATATTGATTGTTAAGGCCCTAAAAAATTTACTTCATAGCAGTGGATTGTTGGGGTCTTGGGGAATTTCTCTCATAGTAGTTTTTTTATTAATAGGTCTTGATGAATTTATTTCATACTTTCAAATAAATTAGACAAGATTGTTGATGTTAGTGGTCGCATCAGACATGTATTTCCACACAAGTCTATGTGTCTAGACGTGTGGAAATCGTTCAAAGCCTTTTACTCTTGAATTTACTTTAGTTAAAGGAATTATTTAAGTAAATTGTTCTTAATAATTAATTATGTAATTAGTTAATTGAGTTATTTAAGAAACATGTTAAAAGTACTTAGCATGCAGCATGTAATATAAATCTGAAGTGAGTGTGAGAAGTAATCTCAACCCTAGATCACTTTTGAGATTTGAAATAGAGTATAACTCACGATTACAAAAGCAAGGCTAGGGTGAAGGAGAAAGACACTTGAAAGAAGTTGTGTTGAGAGAGTTGACACACATAGAATTGGATCACAAAGGCCTGTGGTTCAAGATCTTGGATAGGTGAAGAAGGAATTCCATCTAGAGATCATACAGGGCAAGGAGAAGAAAGAACATAGGCATACGTAGGTGGGTTTCAGCAAAAGTAAGCCACGGGAAAGAGTTGGAAAGTACAAATCTTGATGAACGGACTTTTCGTACATAACTGTGGGTCATAGTTTAGACAGTCACGGATATCCGCAAGTCACGGAAGGGAAAGTCGTGGATGTTTGTGGGTCAAAGAAGGAAAAGTCATGGATTTCTCAGGAAGCATGCCAAAATTGGTCGTACAGCAGGTCAAACCTTTACAGGTTAGTCTACAGTTGTATTTCTCTCAGTGGACCATTATCTTTGTTATGGGAACCTTGATTTAGCATAATAAAATCATTCTCAACACTGGTTTTCCCTCTGAGGTTTTCCCAAGGGTATCTACCCAAAATACTGGTGTTCATGTGTGCTTGATTTGGTTTCCTAGTTTATGCTTCCACTGCATGATATTGAGTTGAATATTTCAATAGTCTATTATTGTTTAGTGAGCTGCTAATCTAATTGTAGTAAGGAAATCACCAGATAACAAAGTACCTAGGTGTTGGAATTAAAATTCCAACATGGTATCAGAGCACATGCTCGAAAGGGAAGCCAGATCTTATACAGGGGCAGTTTTCCACCAGCTAGTTATTTCCACGGTAGTTTATTAGGTCTTAGGAATGGAAACAGCATCGTTGAGAGTTGAAGACTGATTGGATGGAGCATCCAATTTCCTATCTTGGAAAGCAAGAGTTACTTTGGCATTGAAGGAGTATGAATTTTGACGGTTAGTAGATAAAGCAATTTCTCCACCGACAGATCCGACAGCTTTAGATGCTCACAACAAGAAGGAGATCATGTTGATATTATGGTAGTTGTAGGAGGTATTAATCTCCACGTGTAACCTTTGACGAGACTAGAATATTCTGAAAAGCAAGAGAAACCCTAAAACGTTGGATAATAACCCTAGAAGACAAGTCGGCTCAAGAGAATATTTAATATTGAGTTATTAGCCTCTAAAATAAGAAGTCGACCTGGACAGGTGACATAGAGCACTATAAATAAGAGGGCGCTAGAGCTCATTTGTCACTTTTACTCTCACAACTGCATAAGATTAGTGGTGAGCAAGTTTGGAGAGGGAGTGCAGTTGCAACTAGTATTTTGGCTTTTGGTTGGACTTTCTTCTTGGTCTTTGGTTATTCTTGCTTGGTGCGCTACCCTTAGAGAAAGGTGCGCTAACTTAGTTGGCTATTGGTCTACTTCCGGAATTATTCTGTGTGTCAAGGTTAAGGTGCTTGGGGGTGGCATGTGTGCCTATCGTTGGGTGACAATATTGCTATATTGTCTATGAAAAACGAGCACATCTCTTTATTTCTAATAGGTTATGGGCCCACACTATATTCAGACAGTGTAACCACTGGAAGATAGATAGGGAAGTTATTTTTTAAGCTCGTTATGGCACCGGTTACAGTTGCAGTTGGTTTCTCTGATTATGTAGCTGCAACAAACCCTAACCCTAACCCGTGTGTTCAGGCACTTATGATGAAGCATTTGACCTAATTCCTTGAGATCCTAGTGTACCCTAGCCTAGCACACCTCTTGGTACCCTCAGCTAGAAAAAACGTAGGTTTGAATTTTTGGTCAAAGTCAAAGTCAAAGGTTGACTTCTGATCAAATTGAATTTGTGGTCAAAGTTGAAATTTTAGAGTTTCCAACTTGTTCTAATCATTGAATCTTCTGATTGAGTTTCTAATCTCTTCTTGTTAAGATGGTATATAGTTTCAGATTGGAAGACACGATGGATGATGCTACAAGGTTTCAAAGGGATGCACTTGTATATGTTATCTAAGTTATATCATCTAGAAAAACATGAGTGTGTTTGCAGGGAAAGTACTAGAGATCTTGTCCAAGCTGTAATCTTGGATTCAGTGCATTCAGAAGAAGAAGCGCACCCTCCATAGCAGTTGAGGCTTCAGGTTCCAAGTTTAATTAAATTGTTAAGCTTCGAATTTGTGTATATCAAGGGTGATAGTTGCTACATTACAATTTGTGAAAGCAATCTTTGAAAGATTATATTATCGCTAGGTGCAATGAATACTCGACTGCATATGAATACTATTAATATAGATGCTTATTGTACGTGTTCGCAAGTTGAACTAACATCAGCTCTAGATAGATATTTCTTGTTTGCTCTTGTTGTTCTTGTTCCGGGCAGGTATCCTTGTGAAATATGTTTGATGAACAATCCTTGCGGAAGTTGTCATAGAAGACGTTTATAAGGATGACACAACTACCAGATGGGCAGCAATCAAAACATATAGAAACAAACTTAAAGAGACTCGGAGAAGTCAAACTCGAAGGTTATCATGAATCAAAAGGAAACTTGAATAGGTTTGTGACACTTTGTAGAAAGTAAAGAGAGATGCAGCCGATGGAAGCATGGACTCTCTCAGATGGAGGGAGTTGATCACAGAATTCCAAAATAAGAGCATGCATATTACTCATTCGGGCATGAAGCTAGGATTAGGAGGGAGCTAATCCCCAACGATATGATCCATTGAAGAAGAATTTGTAAAGACTATGAAGTATATATCCATGTTCTTCATTGGAAGTAGTAGTCATGATAAGCAGCACGTGTTCAGCTTGACTCTAGAAGAAGTCTTCTTTGAAAAGAAGCCTTGAATATCCTTGGTTGTCCATCTACATTCATGTTCCTATGGCGGAAGGAAAAAGTTGGAGCCTTCAAAAAAGAAGGGCATGTAATCTATAGAAGATTCAATGGACTCCAACATTGAAGAGAAACATGAGGAAGAACATGAAGATTCCAAAAAAGAAAGAAAAGTCAGAACAACAAATTGAACCAGTTTGAACCTAAAAGAAGCAGTCAAGCAGAAGGAATGGAAGGAAGTTGTGATGAAGAACAACGTATGTGAGAAATTGTGAAAAAGACTTGAGCATTGATAGATACATGGCAAGACTCGGGACTAGAGGTTTCTCCCTATGAGAGAGAAGACTACGATGACAGCTTGTTCTAGTAACCAGATATACCTCTACATGAGCCATTATATCTCTTGTAGTATCCATGGGTTGGAGTTTACATCAGATGAATGTAAACAGTGTTCTTCTCAACAAAGTAATTGAAGAAGAAGCGTATGTAGAGCTACCTCAAGGTTTTGAGGTATACCAAAAAGAGACCCTTGTATGTAGATGGAAGAAGACATTGTATGGATTCATGCAAAGTTGGTCCAGAGCCTCTCATATAGAACAAAAGCGTGGTGAAAACTTCCTATGACAGAGGAAGTATATTGAAATGGTTCTTCAAGAAGTCTAGGATGATGGATTGCAAATCCATGGAAAAACTCTCATGATGATAGATCTAAAGAAGTTGAGAATCCAATCCAATAGACTAATCTCTGTATCGACAATTGATTGGCTCGTTAATGTATTTGGAGAATACTCAGCCGGATATTTGTTTTGTGGGACGTTTAAGTTATGATATACAATTGCATGCATTTATCGATTCAGATTGGGTGGGGAGTGCAGATGACGGAAGAAGTGTTACTTGGAAATGTTTCAGTTTAACCTTTGCCATGATGTCATGGGTTAGCAGGAAACAGAATTTTGTTGCACTCAGCACTGCAGAAGCATAGCATATTGCAGCTTGTAATGATTGTACGGAATCAGTGTGGCTCTGTAAGTTGGTTTATGGATTGCCTGATCAGGCGCTGGATTTGACCGTGATATATTGTGATTATCAGAGTTGTGTGAAGCTTTCAGAGAACTTGGTGTTCCATGACAGGTCGAAGCACATTGAAACCAAACATTATTTTCTCCATGATAAAGTCCAGAGGGGAGAAGTGATTCTCCAATATATCTCCACAGATGAGCAAATGGCAGATATTTTGGTAAAGCCTCTGTCAAGATGAAAAGTTTGTGTACTTAAGGGACAAGTTGGGGCTCATGGAGACCACTTCCTTATTGAAAAAGGAAGTGATTACTCCCAGGTTGGGAGGGAGCACTAATATGTTATTGATTTATGGACAGTGATTTTTCAGCTCGGAAAATGGTCCAGGTTGGGCAGTTCCTTTCCAGTCCGGAAAGTGGTTCGAGATTTCTGACATACAGTCATTTTCCAATTCGTAAAATGGTCTAGATCGGACAGTCATTTTCGTAATGAAAATGGTCTAATAGATTGTTGTTGTACCATAGAGAGTGATTCCCCTTGTGGCCAGTGTGGGGGAATGGTCTAGGACAGTCATTCTTCCTGGCAGTCACTCTGAGTAGTGGTCAAGTAGAATGGTCTGCCTCATCGGGCAGTCATTCTTTCGAAATTCACAGTTGTGAGCAGTTTCGAAGAATGTTATGTTTTGGAGGTTGGTGCAGGACAGTCATTTCCATAGGAAAGGTTCGGACTATCATTCCCTAGGGCAGACTCATTCTCCCCAGGTTGCATTGTGATTAGTGTCAGAGGAATGGCCCAATTAAATGAATGGTCCAAGGTCAACAATTAGGGACAGGGATTCCCTAGGGAAGACTCATTCTCTCCAGGTTGCACTATGATTAGTGTCGGAGGAATGGCCTAGTTAGGCGAATGGTCTAGGCTCATAAATCAGAGACAATTATTCTTCTATGCTTGGGAAGAATAGTCCAGATAGTCCATGGTTGATGTTTTACTTTCTGAGGGCAGATGCTCTTCCAGATATCACAGATGTGCATGGAAGAATGGCCCAAATGACTCAATTTGTATCATGATATTGCTTATGCAGGTTGATATCAGATGATATGATTGTTGTGGAGACTGTAAGACTCTGGACAGTAGTTGTATGCTACTGTGGTGGATGTGTTCCACTGGTTGTGACTATGTGTCATTGGTTAGTAGTTGTGTGCTACTAGGAGTGGTTGTGTAGCACTGGATAGTAGTTTTGTACTACTATGGATAGACACATTTGTGTTCTATTGGATGGCATTGTTCTGAGTGCCATGAAGACTACCACTAGTGTTGGAGTTCATTGCCAGCTAGATGGATAGTCAGTGTGTTCGTGGACAGACATTCTCCAGGCGGAGAATAGTCCAAACAGAACAGATTGTTGGTAGACAGGCATTCTCTCTGTGGAGAATGGTCTAGGTTGGCAGTTTGGTGATGTATCATGGACTGGTACTTTCCTAAGGCACAGATTGTGGCCCGATCAGGAAAATGGTTCAGGGCCGATATTTTCTATGGCATATAGGTAGAGATGGATCTCTATGGTACTTATGACCCGATTAGAAAATAGTCTGAGACTGACATTCTTGTAGGAATGGTCTCTGTGGCCCATGGTGTGGATTTTAGCATTTGTTGGGACAGTCATTCTTCTAGGATGTATGTCCAGATTAGAAGAATGGTCCTTGAATCACTATATGGAGTGAGTAACTTATTCAGCATCATGCCCGATTACTCAAGTAGAGTATGGCTTCGAGAGATGATGCAGTTGATGCTATCAGATGATATTGATAGTGGTGATGTTGCTTGTGAGTTGATCTACGTGATCATGAGATACATGTGTGGCTTTGATGATGCTACCTGTTGAATGGTATGTTTGTTCTCAAGACCATTTCCTTTAATACCTCCCTAGCGAGGAGGGAGTGTTGATATTATGGTAGTTGTGGGAGGTATTAATCTCCACGTGTAACCTTTGACCAGACTAGAATATTCCAGGAAGCAAGTGAAACCCTAAAACATTGGATAATAACCCTAGAAGACAAATCTGCTCAAGAGAATATTTAATATTGAGTTATTAGCCTCTAAAATAAGAAGTCGGCTTGAACAAGTGACATAGAGCACTATAAATAAGAGGGCGCTAGAGCTCATCTGTCGCTTTTACTCTCACAACTGCATAAGACTAGTGGTGCGCAAGTTTGGAGAGGGAGTGCAGTTGTAGTTGCTGCAACGGGGATTTTGGCTTTTGGTTGGACTTTCTCTTGGTTATGGTTTGGAATTTCTACTTGGTCTTTGGTTATTCTTTCTTGGTGTGCTACCCTTGGAGAAAGGTGTGCTACCCTTGGAGAAAGGTGTGCTACCTTGGTTGAATATTGGTCTGCTTCTGGCATTATTTTATCTATCAAGTTTAAGGTACTCGGGGGAGGCCTTTGTGTCTATGGTTGGGTGACAATATTGATATATTGTCTATAGAAAAACGAGCACATCTCTTTATTTCTAAGAGATCAAAGCAGAAAGAGTCCTCCTAGATTCTGTGCAGGATCATCTAATCCCTCACCTAAATGAGAAGAAGACGGCCAAAGAGATGTTTGATGTCGTGGTAAGTTTATTCCAAAGAAAGAACATGAATAGAAAGATGATCTTAAGGAATAAACTCAGATCAGTTCAGATGTCTAGATCAGATAATGTTATCAACTATCTCATGAGGATCACATAGGTGTTGATCAACTTGCATCCATAGGGAAGAAAACAGAGGACGCAAAGCTCATGAACGTGGCATTGAATGGTCTTCTCAAGTCATAGGAACCATTTGTCAAAGGACTTTGTGCTCGAGAGAATATCCCATATTGGCAAAGACTTTAGGATGATTACATCTAGGAAGAGACTTGGGAAGAGTCTAAAGGCAACAAGCAGGGAGGTAGTGAAGAGAATGTTGGACAATTGAGAGGGGGCGTGAATCCGTTGTTACTGTGCTTAAACAATTATGCACATTTTAAACTCTTTACAGAAGACTCAATGACGATCACAATAATGCAGGGAAGTATGCAATAGAATATTCAACATCAATCACACACATGAAATATACAGAAACAGATAATTCCTGAGGAAACTCATAAAGGGAAAAACCTATTCTTCTTGATATGATAAGTAATCTTTATTTTCTGTACATTATCATTCTTATGAGCTCCAACTCCTTTTGAGGCTACAACCTTTGTTTTACAAGTAGCAACTTGTTGAGACCACCAACTCCCTGAGTGTTCCAGCACTAACTGGATGGAAGCACCAACTGGATGGAAGCACAGGCACCAACCTGTATAACAGAGAACAATAGTTCTCCCTTGCAACACCATGCCACCCTGGTTTTTCTGGTTAAAACTAGATGGAAGCTACAACTCCCTGTGTTCAAGCACCCACTTGAAACTCTGAGGACAATTGTCCTCCCTAGCACCTCGATACCACCCTGAATAAAAAAAACTTTGTTCCTAAAACTTATTACAGTGATACAGTATTTATCAAAAGGCTTACTAGTCTCATCATTGTTTTGTTGCACTGCTCTGCTCTGCCTACATCAGTGTCTTCCTGCTCGCATCTCCTTGAGATTTATGTTCTTCTGGTCTTTCTCTGAATGCGCAACTCAGCTTTCTGTTCCTCTCTCAGATAAGCATTTCTGCTCTATCTCTTTCTTCTGCACTTTATGCTCTGTGTATTATTTCCATTCAATGCACTACGCCTCTTCTGTGCATTTCAACTCTTGCACACAGCATGCTTCTACCCGCATCAATAACTCTCAACAGAAGCAATCATCTCCTCTTTGTTCTGCGCATATTTATCATGCCAAGTCCTCTGCCAGGGTATACACTCAACTCTTCGTCCTCTCTAGAGATCATCCGAAGTCTATTCTTCATCAATGGTCGTTATCCTGAGATTATTTGGCTTCTTTTGCAGTTACAGTCTTTGACGCATTTCCATCTGTCAATTGTTTAAATGATGAATCTTCACTTCACTGGGAGTTACCTCGAGACTCTTCAGCTCCTCTGGCGATCACACTCAAGCTCGTCGAATTCTCTGGCAAATACAATCACTATGTTCCTGGCAGTTACATAGAGAACCTCCACGCGCTCATGCCTTTCATGCCTTTTCCCTTTCTGAGAAAACTACACAGTGGGTGCTCTCTTTTCTAGCTAAGCCCCTTCCTTTCACGTGACCACAAGTTGTGACCACAGGCCTGACCAAAAGGCGCTTCGCGATCTCGGACATCGGATATTCCGCTGCGAGTTGCCTCGATTCTCCCAACTCGCGATCTTCGATGTGGAGCCTAGCGACATGCTAGCTCCTCCCTTAACCTTCGCTGATGTTACCACTCGCTAATCAAATGGGTGCTTCGCAATCTCGACAATCTCCGAAGTGGAGCCTAGCGACATGCTAGCTCCTCCCTTAACTTTGCGTTGATGTGACCTTGGTTATGACCAAGGGCCAAGCAAAAGGGTGCTTCATGTTTCGCGAACTTGTGAACTTTGTTGTGCCTGATCAACGGTCCACACTCTCCCTTTGATCGACGGTTGTGATCAAATCACAACCTCATGTGTCGGGTGTTTGAACGTGAGCCAACCCTGACTCTTCCAACTCCCGATTCCCGATTCAGCGCTTTGTGTCAGATCGATGGCCCACAGCCCTCTGTGATCCAACAGTTCAGATCTTATCGGCACTTCGCGTTTCGCAAAGTTGGAGGACTACTCACCTCCCTTCTCCCGACTTCCGATTTTCCGAAACCTGCTCCAGATCAATGGCCCACGATCCTCGGTGATCCGACGACTCAGATCATATCGGGACTTTGCATTTCGCAAAGTTGGAGGACTACTCACCTCCCTTCTTCCGACTTCCAATTTTCTGAAACTGCTTTATCAACTGCCACATGTCCTTCCTAGATGAACGGCTAGGATTGTTGCGTCTCCCAGCTCCTCGGGTATTTGCCTCCTGCCTTCCCAATATTTCAGAATGTCAGATCAACGGCTCACAACTCCCCATGATCAAACGGTCTAGATCAACTCACGAACTCGAACATCGCGAGTTCCTACAACTCTTACCTTTGACTTTTTAGTCAGCGAAATGTTGATCTCTCACCACGTGTCCTCTGGATCGAACAGCTCAGATCTCATCGCGACTTTGCATTTCGCGGATTTGGAGGATAGCTCTCGGCCATTATCATCTTCGCAATTATACTGGATCTGACGACTGTTGATCCTCGACGCTCAGATCAATGGATCAGATCTATACTTCTCCTATGTGCTTCCTTGGTCACTAGACTCTAATCTAACGGACATCGGGTATTCGGGATTGGTGATCCAACGGCCACTGTCGCTCCACCTGAACTTACGCATCCTCCCGACTTGGAAGAATTTCTAAGTGTCAAAGGTTCTGCTAGTCCTGATGACTTTAGGTCTCATCTGCGTTTCTGAGAACGCTATCTCTCCTGAGCTTTGGTAATGGAATTAACCTCTGCCCGGCACACACTTGCACTCTACGTGCAACTCTGTATTATTCCTCCTGAGCTTTAACCTCGGCCCTGGCGTACACTTGCGCTTTGCATGCAACTCTGCGCTATTCCTCCTTAGCTTTGATTGCACACTCTGCCAGTAATCACGCCATCGTTGTTGTTGTTCTTGCATGTAGACATGCCATCGTCGCTGTTGTTCTTGCCATCAATGACAAGCACACTCTGCATGTAAACATGCCAACAATCTCCCCCTTTGGCATTGATGGAAACCCTGAAAGGCTACATTATTTTGCTTAGACCTCCAACTATAGCATCACCTTTTCTCCCCCTTTGACATCAATGTCAAAGAAAACATGCTCCCCATGAGCTGTTGCGGTATTTTTTTCGGAGGTATCAGATAGTCAACCAACACATACTCCCCCTGACAGGATGGACTCTCTTAGGTTGATAATGGGGTCACGCCCAACTTCTGACGTAAATACTCAAACTGGTCTTTTGCAAGCGGTTTAGTGAAGATATCAGCACTCTGATCTTTGGATGGAATATAATGCAGAGAAACAACAGTGTTGGTCACATGTTCCCTCAAGAAGTGATACTTGATGGGTATATGCTTGGTCTTGGAGTGAAATACAGGATTCTTTGACAAACTGATTGCACTAGTATTATCACAATGAATTGGGATCAGTGCTGTATATTTTACCTCCAAGTCTACAAGTGTCTGAATCATCCATAATACTTGGGTACAGCAAGTGGCAGCTGCAATGTACTCAGCTTCTGTAGTCGATAAGGAAATGGAACCTTGCTTCTTGCTCAACCATGATACAAGGGAATTTCCTAAGAAGAATGCACCTCCACTCGTGCTTTTCCTTTCATCCACGCAGTTAACCCAATCAGCATCTGAATATACTGATAGTTGAAAATTATGATTCCTATGATACCATAGGCCATAGTCCATTGTTCCTTTCAAGTATCTGAATATTCTTTTGACATCTAACAAATGACTCTGTTTAGGTGCAGCATGATACCTTCCTACCATTCCAACAACATGCATTATGTCTAGACGGGATGTTGTGATGTACAATAGGTTGCCTATCATAGAAATATATGAACTCTGATCAACATCAATTGAGTCATTATCCTTGCTTAACTTGCATCTTGTGACCCTAGGTGTGCTCATAGGTGTGGAATCTTCCAATTGAAACCTTTTCAACATGTCTCTTAAATATTTCTCCTGAGAAAGAAATAATCCATCAGACCTCTGAGTAATTTGCAGACCAAGAAAAAATGGCAATTCCTCTATCATAGACATTTCAAATTCAGACTGCATGGCAGAAGCAAACCATTGTATCAATGAAGCATTATTGCTTCCGAAGATGATGTCATCTACATAGACCAACACAATGAGCAAATCATTACCCTCTATTTTGATATATAGATTGTTGTCAATTGTTCCTCTCTTGAACCCGTTGTCTTGAAGATACTTATCCAGTCTGTAATACCAGGCACGAGGATCTTATTGCTTTCTTCAGCTTGGAGACAAAGTCAGGGTTATCTGACAGTTGGAAACCCTCTAGTTGTTCCATATAGACTTCTTTTACATCTCCATTTAGAAAATATGACTTGGCATCCATTTGATAGACTTTAAACTTTTTATGACAAGCATAGGCAAGAAACATTCTGATAGCTTCTAATCTTGCTACGGGCGCAAATGTTTCATCAAAATCCAGTCCTTCTATTTGAGCATATCCTTTGCAGACCAATCTAGCCTTATTTCTTACAATATTTCCTTGCTCATTCATCTTATTTTTGTAGACCCATTTTGATCCTATTATATTTTTATTTGTTGGCCTACGAATGAGTTCCCAAGTGTCATTCTTTTCAATCTGGTCCAGTTCCTCATCCATTGATTTTAGCCAATTTACGTCTTTACTGGCTTCATTAAGGTTCTTGGGTTCCACCATGGATATGAGGGCTATATGTGAATCCTCGGTGTCTTTGATTATCCTTCTCCTGGTTTGTACACCTTTGTCTTTCTCACCAATTATCTGACTTTCGGGATGATTCTTTTGAGTAATTCTAGAGGAAGGATTTGATGTTGATTGTTGTCCTAACTCTTCTTCTCTGGGTGTCTCTTCTCCATCCGATTCTTAGACCTGTTCATCTTCAGTGTCAGCTATGTCCTCTGTAGTAAACTCAATATTGCTCACCTCTCTTACTGGGACTCCTTCAACAACCTTTAAATCAATGCAATCAACTAATTTATGCAATTTTTTATTAAAGCATCTATATCCTTTACTATTGGTAGCATATCCTAAGAATATGCCTTCATCAACCCTGTCATCATACTTGCCAAGGTTTTCATTATTATTCTTTATGTATCACTTACTCCCAAAGACATTGAAGTGTTTGATTGAAGCAGGTCTTCCATACCATAGTCCATAAGGTGTCTTGTCACTATGTGGTCTAAGGTGGGCTTTGTTAAGAATATGGGTTGTTGTGTGTATTGCTTCAACCCAGTAAGTTTGACCAATGTTCTTCTCATTCATCATTGACCTGGTCATTTGTTGCACTGTTCTGTTTTGCCTTTCAACTACTCCATTTTGTTGTGAAGTTCATGGGATTGTGTATTCTCTCTTGATCTCATGTTTATCACAGAATTCCTTGAAATCACTTGACATAAATTCTCCTCCTTTGTCTGATCTTACTGCCTTTAACCTCTTGCCTGTTTGATTCTCAGTTGAAGCCTTAAATATTTTAAATTTCTCAAATGCTTCAGTTTTTTCTTTGAGAAAAGCAACCCAAGTAAGTCTGGAGTAATCATCAATGATCAGCATAAAGTAGTTTTCCTTCCTTGTGCCTTCCTATCTTGATGGTCCACATAAATCCATATGAACTAATTGGAGTGGTTTCTCTGTTGAAGTAGAGCTCTTGGATTTAAACTGTGTCCTGGTTAGCTTTCCTATTTGGCAGGGTTTACACACAGAGTTTTGTTGCTTTGATATTCTTGGAAGATATTTTAATGCCTCGGGATTTTTGAGCTTGATTAACTGGTCAAAGTTTAGATGTCCAGGTCTCCTATGCCATAACCATCTTTCATCATGTTTGTTTAGATGACATTCTTCTTTATCTTATTTCAGCACATACACATTATTTTCTGGCATTATGCCTTTAGCCACCACTTGTCATGAGTTTACAGACTTTATCTTACAATCCTTGGAAGTGAACACCACTTCACATCCTCTGTCACACATTTGACTTACATTGAGAAAATTATGTTCCAGCCCATCTACAAGAAGAACATCCTGGGTTTTTACTTTACCATTACTCAAACTCACCATCCCTTTACCCTTGATTTTACCTGGTTCATCATTTCCAAAGGTTACATTCCTTGTTTTGCTTTTACTTATAGATAGAAACGTATCCTTGTCTCCAGTCATGTGCTTGGAACATCCATTGTCTATATACCATGGGTCTTTTTGTTTTTGAGCTGAAAGTACTAGACCACATTTTACACTATCTTTCGTTTTCCATGTGCTAGCATTTCTAGCTAAAGGATTTATCCTTGGATCTGCCTTTCATTTTTTCAGATGGCAGTTTGCATCTTTGTGGCCAAAGTTATGACCGTTATAACATTCGAGCTCATTGTTTAGTAGGTCAAAGTGATTGGTGCTACGATGTCTATTCATTGGTTGCTTAGTTCTATGTTGTAAAGATTCTTTATTTCTTGACCTCCTCAGTTGCATGTCTCTAAACTTAATTTGACAATTGGAAATCTTATGACTAAAATTAGAACAGTAAAAACAGTAACCATGGAAGAAATTTTGGTACCTGAAGGATGGTCTTCTTCTTGGCATTTGTTTCTCCATCTTTTGATCTCTTTGTTTTTTATCAAGGATCATCTTGTCTTTATTAGCTTTTGGTGACAGAGTACTCTCATGGTTTGTTTATCTGTTAACTTGGAACTTGATCATCTTTACTGGCTCTTTGCTTTCTGGTTGTTTGTTGCTTGAACCATTTACATAACCTAAACCAATCTTCAATAAAGGAGATCTTTATTTTCTCAAAATGTCGTTTAGTTCGACGGTGGCTTTAATGCTTGGAAGATTTTGGAGATACAATGTTTTAAACTTCTCCATCTCTTTTCTGGTTTTTACTACCTCTTCTTCCAAAGCTTCACATCTTGCCTTCTTTTCTGATAATTGTTGTTTCAGAATGTCTTCTATTTTCTTTGTCTCTTCTAATTCCACTTTTAGCAAGGAAAGTCTTCATCGGGTTCTTTATTGTCTTTCTCGAACTGTATCAGCAATTGTTTTTGTTTTTTCTTCTTAGATATGAGTCTAGCAATTTCTTCTAGAGCATTGATCAGTTCTCTTTCTGTAGTAACCCGATTTTGAATTTAATGTTTAAATTTCTTCCCAAATTTCTGTAATTTCTATAAGCTAAAATTTTCATAATTTACAATTTATTTCAACACTTACGCAAGTAGAATTTGACAATAAGTAATAATCTAAGTAAACCATTCATGAATTTGAATGTGAGATCGGAAGAGCGGTTC
>CBVK0100020475.1:0-38311 GCA_900067695.1 Picea abies | reverse complement strand
GAGATCGGTCTCGGCATTCCTGCTGAACCGCTCTTCCGATCTCACGTTTGGCTTTATTCACCTGTGCAGGGAGGCGGATCTGGAGCAGCTATGGACGGGTTTCTTGTTATTGACCTTGTTGCTAAATCTCATCACCGCCCATTCACATATCATAGTATGATTTCTCTCTATATTAACGAAACAAAAGTGTTGAGAACTCTTCCTCGTATATCCTCCCTTGGTTTGCTGCTTAGTCATAGATCGCTAACCTCTGTGTTTGCTATTGGTGATGCGTAGCTTGGTAAATAATTGGTGATGCATAGCTTGCTATATGTGTTTGCTATGGATGAAATGAGCCTGATGTTGGGCTTTGGGGTTTGTTGTTGGCGCTGCGCGCACTTGTGTGTTAGCTGTTGGTTTGGTGCTAACTCGGTAAATAATTGGTGAACAGGTAATACTTTTGGGAGATTGGGATTTTTTTTTTTTTTTTACTAATGAGGAGCTGTGTAGCGGACGCAGGGTGTCCTTACTTCTTGAGGCCCAGAACTCTGGCGATTTTTCAACTCTTAACCGAGAGAAGTAGACCGAATATTTCACACAGAGGCTTTGATCATTTCAGTTTCAAAAATCATAACAACTCAACGTTCCAGCAGCGTTAGCTCATAAATGACAAGTACTGGCTGGGCAGAATGTATGGGGCCTATCTTTTATTATTTGCGGGAATGAGGGCAGGCTACGTTGACTGGTTTGCTATGAGCATTGGATTTATGTGGGACATCTCACTTCAGTTTGGTGCTCTGCTTGTGTTTCTAGAAGTAAGTAATATCTCCTGTCTCATCGATTAGGAGAAGAAAGGGTGGAGGGGATTATTCATTTCGTACTCTGGAAGATGATGTAATGCACATAACTTTACAAAAGCGAGACAAAGGGCAGACATGGCCATCGCCTATATCTGGCCAAGGTGAGCTTTATCCTCTTTCTGTGGACCAAGAGCAACGCCGCCTCATGCTCGAGCGCTTTCAAGAAGAGAACCCAGGGTTTGATTTCTCCCAGGCCGAGTTTACAGGTATCTGCCCTGACCCTAAGACATTTATGGGGGCATCAAGCATTGAGTTCTAAATTGTCTTCTGCTAATAACTTGTATTTGTGTTAAAGAAGTGTCCAAACCAATTGTAAGCACTACTACTTGTTGATGTCTGATGTGGGTAACTTGGGATATCCTCCAAAACTACTACTACTTTTTGTTACAACGAATTAATAGGGATTATGCTCAAATATCATATCATGTTAAAGTTTTTCAATTCATATTATAGATGTAATAACCATATTTTGTGCTATAGATGCCTGTGTTGTGTCCATGTCACTATTTTTATTCAATCATGGAGAGCATGGCTGGGAAATGTTTTTATCACCCACTTCAATCTGCTGTACTTCTAAATGAATCGAATACCAGATTAGCCAGGGTTTGGCAATTAAAGGAGTTTAGAATTAGAAATAACGTATGCAATAATGTATGCTTCAGTAACATAGGTTTTGGCACTGGTTTTGGAAGGCCGTTAAAGGCGCAGGTGCGGGCACAGTCTACTCTTCGTGTTCTTGCACGTTCTGGCTCGAAGATTAGTCGTATAGGTAAGGATTATGTTTCAAATTCACGTGTGTATTTTTTGGGGGATTTCTATTCTAGATCCAGTTTTAGGAACCTGGTAAATATTAATGCTTGTTTTTACTATGTTGCAGAGGATGTGACTCCAATCCCCACTGACAGCACTACAAAAACAAAAGTGGACGAAGAGGAAGAAGGCTGTTGTATATAGTAGTTTCGGGAGACTGTTTCTTTTTCAGGCTTCATTTATGACAATGTGCTTAGTTTTCATTTGGTTTCTAAAGTGTGAATTTGACATCAACTGAAATATTTGTTGTATGTCCACGCCTTGCGTTGAACACGATTGTATTCTTTACATGCAAGCTCAGTCTACCTTGGTATGTATGCAGGACTTCATTCCCAAAATGTATCCTGATATTTTATAGTCTTGCTTTGTAAAATATCCTTGAAGCATCTAAGTGCCTGGAAATTGCCAGGAAACTGCGACAACAACCAGAATGCATCAATATTAGAAGTGTGGGATATGATGCAACAATTTCCTCTTTCCTTCTAGTTAGTTGGTCTCTTTGGACCATTTATGTACCCCTGTCTGCGGAGAATGCTTAAAATACGGGGTTGATAATACCAACAGGAAGGTAAGGGTCGGGCGACTCGCTATCACCTGATCTAGATGAGTAAGTCGATACAATAGGGTTCTCTTATTTTCGCCTTTACTATTTTTGGGATATGAAAGGTATATAAAAGATGTATATACAACACTATTAAAATTTTGTGGATACTTTTGCACAGTTTTGACTATAAACTGTCTGTAATTCTATGTATAATTATGTAAGTTGTTCGTAAATTTTTTTTTAACCATAGAAATAAATTGTTTGCCATTGTTTGTAATTCCAGTTTGTAATAATTTGCAATTCTTTATTTTATTTTTATTTTTATTAATGTTCTTTGTTTTATGTGTTCTATGTGCAGGTTAAGCTAAGCGTGACTAGAGTTTCTCAAAAGAATAAAAACTACCCCTTATTTAGGCCCTCGGTTCCATATTTGAACCAAGGCTCTGATACCAGATGTAAAGACCGTCATTTAATTTAAACTACCATTGAATTAAAACAGAACAGTAAATTTGAAATTCACTTAATCTAGCACATTCAATCTAATATTTCAATAAATAAAATTTACTGACAATTTAATTCAAAAGATTCATAACTCTAACCTGAATCTGATGCTGCTTCCTTAGCTTGAATCTTGAATCTGAGGCTACTCTTTAGGACACCCCAAAACCATCCACCCTATCGACTAGTAACGCCTAGCCCTAGGACATCAATGGATGTCCTAGCCCTCCGAGCCCAAAACCTCCTCAGCCCCCTGGTGCACTGTAAATTCCACTGTTAACTCACTCTCTCCCAATACTCCCCGTTCTCCCCTCTCGTAGAATGAATCCCCTCCATAATCCCTCTCCACTTCCCTTATTCCTCCTTCATCGCCCCCTTCCATTAACTCCCACCTAACTCTTTATTACCCTTATCCCATTCATAAAGACCTTAACCCATTATTAATTGCCTTATCCCATATTTAAATGTTTCCCTTTTACGTATTGGTTACGTTATCCCTTATGGGATACGTAACCCAATTTAACATTATAATTTATTATCCCCCCCTTTGTTTAATACTTAATTAATCAATTAATTAATTAATAATCAAATTAATCATTAATCATTAATTAAAGAGTTAATCATACTTAATCTAATCATAGTAAAAAATAATTAATTAATAACAGATAATTAATTAAGGTTATTTAATAATTAATTATAGTTTAGCTAATTTTTAGGATTATTCATTAAATTATTCATATTAATAATTAATGGTCATTACAGTGTGTCTGCCGCCGGAAGCCACAACTGATCCAACGGGTTCACCGCAATGGAGTCGTCATAATGGAGTCGCCAGGTGCACAATAGCAATCTTCCAGTTCTAATATCTGATGCACCTTCAGAATTAGCTTAATCTTTGTCGTTCAATCCCGGGGAAAATGTTCAACTTCGTCCCCGGCAAGGACGCTAGAAATGTTGGAGCCAGAAGTCACTCCTGGATTGCTTGCAGGAGTAGAGCCTGACACCCATCAGTTTAATGTCATGATTTGATTTAAGGGTGATCAAATGGAGGAAAACTCAGAACAATATCGTCTCAACTCAGAAACTAGGCCAGGCATGCATGGACGAGTGAGGTATTGATAAACTTCAAACAGCTAGGTGTAATAAAGGGTGAGTAGGGGGGAGACTTCCATGAGAAGAGTGCGACGATCTATCATAAACATCCGGTTTGTAACAGACTGGAGAAGAAAGCATCCGAACACAAAATCCTTTTACATTCAAACACATATACCAGAGAATACAATAATGTCACAACAAATCCTTTATCATAACATAATTGCAACAATCCACGCAAATACTTCGATAATGGACTCTCTGGCATAAGATGAAACATATATGGAAAAAGGAGAATTGTTTGTCATAAAACAAGAAATCTCAAACACAGAGGCATAACCAGGAAACCAGAATGTTTGCTGAGACTTCACAGTCGGGAGCTTAGCTCTACCATCGATCTCTACAAAAATGGCGAAAACACTTTCATATACTCAAACTAGCAACAACAACAAAATCGAGACGTAGTATTAAAATCTTTGCGTCTGCATGGCTTCTGACAATCTGCAGCCGCAATCTTTGAATGGTCGTGCAACTTATGGCAGACGCGATCGATCTTATGACAGTTTCATCGGCGAATTGACATGCCTTTAATTCATTGTTGGACTTTCCCATTATGGCGGAGACGATGTCTAACCACCACCAACCGGCTCAATAACTGCTTCATGGGGATTGAGGATGGCCTGGCCAACTCAGCACTTTGGGATATGAAAGACTCCTCGCGCTGCCACCTGGAATAACGGAATGGCTTGATGAATAGGCATGGAGGCCAGCGTAAAGAATGGGGTGCATGACAGGAGTGGTGGCGTCGGACTATGAGGACGTGAAAGAAGTGGCGAGGTACGAGAAGGGCGACAGAGGAGGGCACATGGCGGAAGACAACAGGTGGAAGGGGAGGAAGACGAGAGATAATGGACTTTCTCCTTGGCGAGAGGCTGACGTGGAAAGGAGCGGAACACATGGCAAGTGACGAGTGGATGATGAGACGGGTAAAGGGCCACCTGGACGGAAGAGTGGAGGAGGACAGATGACACACGATAATGGGGGGACAGGCGGTTCTGGAGGATGACATGACGGGGGGGAAGGGCCCACGCTGGCTAAACAAAGAGAAGTTGAGGGGGTCCGGAATTGCCTTAAGCATCGTTGATCCGGGCACGTCGATCTCGACCATCGGAAAGTTGCCCCGCCCCCCCCTTTAAAGGTAGAAAGGCGAGGGGGGGTTCGGAATTCTATACGCACCGTTGATCCGGGCGCGTGAATCACTGCCACTCGAACTTGTTTGCTACTTACCACGGGTGCATTATCACCCAAAACTTAGGACAAGTGGGTTTTTAACCCATCCTTTTGCATTCTAGCCCCCCTATAAGAAATATCGCTAACACAAGGTTCAAGTCTATCGGGGTTCCAACAAATCCCTTAAAACTATCGGCCTTCCTGGTAAACTAGAAGGCAATGCAACACACAGAGTGCACTTTGTAGTCTCACCCAAGATAGTCTTAATGGGTGACTGCAATACTCAAGTGTTTTCAGTCCAAAATTGAATGGAGATTTGAGAAGTGTGCATTGAGAGTTCTATTTAACTTATTAAATCAATATACTGTCATTCCAAATCATGAATGTAATGTACTTAGCTTATTATCGCATTCATTCATCATACTAACATCTACTTATAAAAAATAAAAGAGACACAAGCATTCAATCACATAACATGGGTTTTACCATGATTCACCCCCTCCTGGGCTACATCCTCAAAGATCTATCTCTCAAGCTCTTCTATTATGGCAGTTCCAAAACTACAACACCGTGCACTTTACCACTCATCCTCAGTCGGGTCGATATCTATTACGAGGCAGACTAGATCACACCAGGATCCTCAGCCTATGATCTAACCCTCGAGATCTACCCTTTTGGCCCTCTACAGCTCAACAACTTATATAATTAGGTCGTATCACAAAGTATTACAACTAGTTATCAAAACAAGACTCCTTCCTCTCGTCGTCTCTTCTGAATCTCTGAAATGTCTACTTATGTATTCTTTCATAATCGACAACTACTACCTCTTCTCCTCTCCCTAGACCTCCTAGGTATCTATATATATATACGTTTATGTCTCATTGTCCATTACAATGTATTACAAAAACCCTAACCCTAACTTCGTTAGGTCTTCCATGCATGCGCACATGCTTCGCTTCGTTCCAGTTGTCGCTTTCCTTGTGCATTCCTTTCTTCCCAAAATAGCCTCTCTTTTTTATTTGTCTTGCCTCCAACAGTCATACATCACAAAAAATTTATGGAGGATTACCTCTCCGAGGGGATCTAATTGACTAGTTTTAAGACCATGAGGGCCCTTATAACTGATTTTGATACCTCCGATCTTTATCAGGGAGTCTCAGGCACCTCTTGGGTGAGGCATACCTACTTTAGGGAGGGAGGCCCCTTTCAGCCACTTTATTTTGTTTGTGTGCATATTGACCTTTTGTGTATTTTTGGTGTGTTCTTTGATTATTAGTTGACCTTAATATTTTATACTACACCTTGAGTTGTCATTATCATGGATAGTGGATTTGCTTTGGCTCCCTCATTTACTTTAACCTCCCCCATGACATTCACTCATTTCACGGGGACGAATCCGTTCATGTTTCATAATGGTATGCAAAATTATGATACTCAGTCCATGCCTTCAGTCTCCAATCACTTCCCTCTTAATATTCATGTACATTCATCTGGGGGCATGATGGATACGCTATATGCATATTCATTTGAGAGGAGTCTTATCCCTCAACCAACTTTCACTGTAGGGGGTTGGAATATCCCCTCTTACAGATCCAATCCTAACCTCACGTTTTCAGGAGCTAGTGCTCCAATGGGTGGTTATTCTACTTATTACACCCCATCCATGTATCCTTCGTCTGCTATGTCAGTTCCTACAAAAACTATACCATAGCGGGTCTCCATATGTCCTTTGGTATTTCATATAGAGGGAATTAGTTCTATGGTATGGGCTACCCACTTCATAGAACCCCTTCACATGGGGAAAACACATATCCTCACCTGAATAATCCTTATCACGCCTTTGTCTCCTCGCAGACATGTACTTCAGTCAAAATACCTGTACAAACCTTTATCGATCAATCAGGTGGAGGATACTACCTTTCTAGACAGGGAAAGGGCATAAACCAGGACCCTTCCTGGCCTACAATTTCTCACAACTAGTCTTTCCCAAGACCTTGGTCTCAAGTGCCACAACTAACCGTCACCACCAGTCAAGTCACTACAAGTCATACTGGAATCCCATCACTGACCACTTCCAATCATGTTGGAAATTGGTCAACAACCTCTGCAAGCCATGTTGAAGACCAAGAACCAACTGCTGCAAGTCATGCTAGGGGAACCACTCTAGTCTCCATGAGTCATACTAACATCACATCTCCAACCTCTATGCAACATGTGGGAGATGAACCATCAACCTATGACAGTCACACTGAGAGCATGTTTCCAACCATTATGAGTGATGCTGGGGGAATTCATATGATTGAGAATCCTAGACATGTAAGAGGTAAGCCCAAGTTCCTTTGTAGGATTTTCAAAAGAGATAACCTTACTCATTTGTGCCCTGTCACTAATGTGGTACAAGAAGTGTGGTCCTTTCCTAGGGGACCTTCGAGTTTTGAGTCATCTTTGGTTTCCCAACACTCTGTTTCTCCTTTGATTGACACGGTAGTCATGTCGATGCAATCATCACTTGACTCCACTCATGTGTTATGGAGTGAGATATCTCTCGACCATGTCATTATCATATCTAGTCCTGCATCTTCTCAACAAGAGAGAGTTTTACTCTCCCCAAGTACTCTCCCTCCAAGTCTTGAAGAAGTTCCGTTTGACTCGGATGGTCTTGTGGAGTATCAAATTCCTCCTCCCATCTCTTTTTAGATAAGAGACGTTCTCTGATATATTGTTGAGAAGGTAACCTCTGCTAGCAATTTATCCTCCTCAACTTGGAGAGATTTAGGTTTTCCCAATCTTGTTTCAGCTATTCATAAGTTGTTGACCTTTCACAGAAATCCTGCACGAGAACCTTGGCCTCCCCCATGACATGCCGCCTAGAAACCCCCCAAGGAGTCTGATTTAATATCTTTTCTGACTCGTTTCAAAAAGAGAAAAATTTGTCGAGTGAACTTGTCTCTTTCACACTCATAAATTGGATTTGAAAGGACATCTATTTGGTGCAAGTTTATCCATTTTTCAAACCAAGTAGACTAAGATTACGAAAAAGGAAATTTTTGGCATTAAGTTGTAATTGCATCTCATTCTCTTGCTTGCAGTATTGAGCCTATTATCGATTCTCTCTTTTGCGTTATAATCCTTTCACCTCAGTTGTTTGAATCATCAACCAAGAAGAGACTTGTTTATATCTTTTGCATCTTGACACCCTATACCCAAGAGGAAACATTCCCCCGAGTGTCCATCTCCCGCATGAACCTCCTTGCATTGAGAATAGATATGTTCCACTGTTGGAACTAGTTTTCTTACTTGTGACACTTGTTTCCTCCTCTGTATCATGAAATTCATTTGACCATGAAAAAAAAAATATGGGTGGGAAAAGAGTATTATCTTATAGTGGAAGCATTTGTGTCTCTTTTGAACAGATCACAAAATTTTTGAGTCCACATGTCATCAATTTTGGGTTTAGCATGACCTTAGGAAGTTGAGCTCATTACAGAGATTTTACTCCCCTGACTGGTTACTCTTCTAGTCCCTATGGATATTTTCATTGATGACTCCTACATCTCAAAGTTTCATCATTGATTCTATGCTTCCAGATTCTTCCATACGTCTTATGCTCTTATTCAAAGGATGTTTATCAACCCGTTTCATCCATTCCTCAAAACTCTTGACTTTGCATGTCAGCCATATCCACAGCGTGTCTCAGAGTTACATGAAGCTTGTAGTCCTATTGTGCACCCTGATCCTACTTTCCTCATTGGTAGGTAACCTTGAACCCAACAATCAACATTTCATCATTGGTCGCTAACTAGGTGGTTTCCCTTGTGTTCGACGGAAATAAATCTATTCACACATTGGGACCGGTAAAGTGTTTTGGATGCCATTAGCCCTATTGGTTGTTTCCTTTCCCTTTTCAGTAGTTTTCCTCATTGGTTTCTATTCATAGGGTATTTTTTTTGTACTACTTGCATCTAGCACAGATGAAGGGCGCACAAGGTCGTTGGTTCATGAACATGTTCTTTTTTTTATTTCCTCCAAATCATCAATCTCTTGCTTTGTACCTCGTGCTAAATGATGAGAGATTCCGTAATGATCTCCTTTCAACGAGTCTCCTTCCATCGATTTTAGCTCATCTATTCTGGAGATGCGACCTAGATTCATATGAGTACCTAGAGGCTTGCAGTAATTAGTGGTAGGTTCTCTCACCATCGACAGTTGGGAATACATCAATTTCTCCTAATCGATGGATTGTTCAAGACTTCAACCTGGACACCTCTATTCACACTTGTAAGAATGTACTCAGTTCCTTCATACCTACTTTCATTATTGGTAGGTTGTCTTGCATTTTTTAATGATATATCTCAATGAGTGTCATTGTGTTCGACCTCAATTCCTTTATTCACACAATGTATACTTTCACCTTTGGAAGATTGTGTAGAAGACTTGAAGACATCAATTTATAGCCGCATCTTTCCTGAGTTGTTGGTACCTTTCATTGGACTAGTACCTATGTGACTTTAGTGATCACAAGAGATCAGATTGTACTCTATTGTATACATATATCTTCAGATTTATTTTGAGACTGGTTTTACTGAGCCTTGTTCGTGACTATGACAACCTATGGAATGTAGCCACCTTTGTATTTCCTATTCATGGCCATGGACAGTTGTTCGATATATTTTCACATGGATCTGCAATGTAATTCAAATTGGCATCCATGTGTGAAAAGTCAGTACATATTGTAATATTCTCATGAGCAACTAGTGCTTCTATCTAGGTCCCCATTACTCCACTTATGGGTACTATAATGTATTTCAACTATCACAGATACTCATCTGACCTCATACATTAGGGGGCATCTGTTATAGAAAATTTTCCTCACCTTATGCAAATTTTCTCAGAAGGCCTTGTTCCATTTCCCTATGTAGACTTGAAGTCCATTTTTGCAAATCCTAGAGCTAAAAACATTATTTTTCCACATATACACACCCTACCTATTGTACAACATGTGTATATGCAGGTTGCACCACTACAACCCACGTACATCGGGTTTTGTGCCCAAAATTAAAAAATGATGTCGGGTTTCCATGTCACATCATGAGATCCACGATCCTTGACCTTCCATATATTGGAAACATTCTGATTTGGTCCTTCAATTCCTCTTGAAGGCTATAAATGGGCCAAATCTGAGCTATGGAAAAGAGGACAAGAATTAAACTTTGAGAGAAAAGTTACTCTGGAGAAATTATTCACTTCATATTGAGTTTGCATCCCTTTGTCCTTTTAAGTCTGAACACATTGTTCAACCCCCAAGCTCTTCCCTACTTGATTGAGAACCTCATTGTCTCTCTTATATGATCTTGACTTTGGTGGAGGATTGAAGTGGTCGAGGACCAACTAGAAGGGACCTAGCCTATCAGTTCTGAACCATGCCGAAATGGAAGTTTGTAATTCATTCACTTTTGTTGATTACATTTTAATAGAAATACCCTTTTCTCGTCCAATTAATATCTTGCAAATATTTGAATTGTTATTCCATGGGATTATTTGTTATGAATGTTGATGGATTATGTTATTGAATGTGCTAACATTATATATTATCACCATATGCTTTCATTTCTTGATTGTTGAGGACAAGTGCAGGTGTATTTCTTTGAGTTGAGTGCTCAATGGTGGAATTCATCGAACGTCTAGATGAGGTAGGCCTTTTATCTTGTCTTTCTAGCATATTTTTTTATATATCATACATGATATTAGAGTTGATTTATGCAGTCATTTCTGTTTGATTTGGTTTACCCCTAGCCATAGAGATATTTTCCTCGTAACAATACCTCATCTGGATGTTTGATGAAGACCACCATTGAGCACTCAAATCAAATATTTATGCTTGCAACTTGTCCTCAAAAACCAAGATACGTAAGCATATGGTGATAATATATAAATTTAGCACATATAATAGCATAATCCATTAAAATTCATAACAAATACGCCCATGGAATAATAATTCAAATATTTGCAAGACATCAATTGGACAAGAAAATAGTATTTCTATTAAAATATGATCAACATAAGTGTATAAGTGACAAAATTTTGTGTGGGAACATCTCGGAACAAAGAAACTAAGTCCCTTCCAGCTGGGCCTCCACCACTTCCATCCTCCACCAAAGGCAAGCTCATATAAGAGAGACAATGAGGTTTTCCATCAAAGAGGGAAGAGATTGGGGGATGAACAATGCATTCATATTTTAAAGGACACAGGGATGGAGACTCAATGTGAAGTGAAAATTTCTCCAAAGTATCTTTGATCTCAAAAGTTGAATTCTCTCGCCTTCCATGGTTTGGATATGGCCCATTTATAGCCTTCAAATGGAAATGACGGGCTGAGTCATAACATTTTTGGTATATGGAATGTCAAGGATCATGGATCTCATGACGTGACATGGAAACCCAACACAATTTTTAATTTTGAGTACCAAACTCGATGTACGTGGGTTGCAGTGGTGCAACTTGCGTATACACATGTTTTCTAACTTGTAGGGCGTGCATATGTGGACAAATATGATTTTTTATCTCTGGGAAGTGAAAAATGGGACTTCAAGTCTACATAGGGAAATGGAAAATTCCTTTTGAGAAAGCTGCATGGGGTGAGGAAAATATTGCTATAACATGGTGGCCACCCACCTATTCCAACTCACTCCTCTTGATAGTTTTTAGTTCAACACGTTCTTCTGTAATTTCTTGTAATTGTGGGTTCTACACTTCCAGGGACATCTAAATTCCTACACATCTTCCAGGTGGAGATTGGTGGTCGCCCACCTAATCAAACTGAATTATTTTGGAAGTTTTCATGTGAGTACATCTTTTTGTACTTCCAAGGTCATTTTTGGGCCCTAAACAATGTTTTTTTGGCTCGCCATAGACAAACTGTAGATGAAGTTAGAGCTTGAAATCATAATGTGTATTTCTCTAAAAGATCTTTCCAATGGTCTATCACGTGCCTAAAACAGAGGTCATATGCAAAAGTTATGACCTCGAGAAGTTGAGGTACCAACTTACCCATAGGGGCCCACATAATGTTTGGCATTTCATCTCCTAGGGTTAGGGTTTTGGATGTGTTATCACTCCAAGAGTCACTCCCAGAATGAAAATGAGAGTAATCTTGGTAACATAGAAATGTAAATGAATTAAAATGGTTTGAATAGGTGGATCAACAAGATGAGAAAGAAAGGGAGAGGGCAGTAAAAAGTTTGCAGAGGCATTACATTGGGCATGGAGTCATAACATCCTATGAATCAAAGGCAATCAAACTGTATATCAGAAGAAGAGATATATAATGATGAGTATAAGCATGGTGAATATGAAAAAAGGAAGAACACCCATTTAACATAGATCCTTTCTGCAATAGATAAAGATTTGCTTAAACAATGAACAATGATTTAATGGGAAAGCTACAACAGATCCTCTGTTGTTCATGAACCCATCAATCAATGGCAGCTATGATCCTCAAAACATGCAATATGTTCAAGAAAGAAGATAACAAATAAGTTTGAAAACAAAGAAGACAATATGATAACAACTCTCATGAATCTTTAATGGAAGAAAATTTCATAACAAACGGGCCCTCGGGCTTACAAATGAGCAACTCTAACTGCTCCTACTCTCTCAAGCCTCTCCTGGCTCATGAATCCAACTCTCCAAGAGATATTTCCTTCCTTAAATAGAAAATAGCATCCTCATAACCTTACGAGTTCGAATCCCATCTCCTCCATTGGATTCTAAACCTTGGAGATAGGTGGCAACAATCAAAGAGACAAAAATCCAACAAACTGGTAATTTTCAGGAATTTGTTGGAAGTCATTAATAAAATGTCTCCACCTCATTGCATGAGGCCTTTGATGGAGATAAATATTAGGTGTAGGTGTCCCTTGACATCTAACTAATCCTTGATAATCCATTTGAATCATCCTTGACAGGTGGCAACCTCCCAACAAGGTGAATATCAAAACCGCGACCGCTACAGGAAATTAGGTAGCGTCGTTGTAAAATAGTTGGTAGTGCCACTTCTATGTATAACATCTCTCAAAACATAACACATTGTGAAAAATTGAGATAGGTTTTTGTTACTTGGAATGTTATAAACAAAAACCTCCTCCAGTTTTCAAAAATACCTTCTCAATTGTTCACAATCCAAGATTTAAATTAGTGACTCAAAACTGGCAGAATAACTCTACAAAATTCAGCCTCTACCAAAATTTCGGTAGCCCCTTTAGGTAGCGCTCATCTGTGTGTCTGCATGCAATTTGGTAGCATAAATACATGGGTTCTTTTGATGCTTGGAACCTTGTGAGAATGTTTTCAATGCTTGTTTTTGACACTTGGCACCTTAACTAATCTTGTGCTAACAAGATGTATAGGGTTTTAGAATTCACAAGTAATGTTAAAAAGGCCTTTCGAGCCTCATTGTAATCATTCAGTTCAGACAGATGCATGTAGAAGACACATCTCTTCTAAGAGATATCTACCACCATTCGAGAAAATTGTTTTCAGTTCTGCAGTTTTACAGTTTCATCCTATTTCATTTATTCAATCAAAGTTATTGTTCACTGGATATCTATTGTTGTTCTCTGTATATTTGTTTTATTGTATTTAGTATGTTATTTATTTCGTTCCTCTCATAAAATTGGATCATATTTTTAAAACATTTGGACTCCTCATGACCATCTTTCCCACAAAAGTTGCAATGTTTGTGAGTATTCTTACTTTTAGATTTTTTTCCTTTGTCACAATTAGGAGAGGAAGTTCATTGAGAGGGTTTGGGAACCTTTTTTTTCTTGTTGTTGTAGCGAGGATGTTTCTTTTTGGGATTCTTGGATTTGACTTTCTGTTGTACTACTAAGGTTTTGTTGGAGGTACTTGGAGTGCTAATGAATCCAAGTTTCATAATCTTATCTTTCTCTCGAATCAGAGCATCACAAAAGGACACAAGAGAGGGATTTTTATAAGTAGTTCCTATAGCTTTTCTGGTGGAATAAAAGGTAGATACAAAAACAAAATATGCCCGGTTACCAAGCTTAGAAAGAATAACATATATGCATCAATATTTTGGCAAATCTAGTTCACATTATATACACAAAAGTCTATATGTTTTAAACTTAGAAATGTAATCTTCAATGTAAGCAAAATCATTTAGAATTAAAGTAATTAACTAATTTTCCAGCTCGTGAGCTTGAATAATACTGTGTTTACCAAACATAGCTTCAAGATTTCCCCAAGCTTTATTGGGGGTATTAAGTACTTGATGGTGAAACCTTAAATCAAGTGAGATAGGTATTCTGATTTGTCCATGAGCTTTGTCATTCCTATTAATCCATTTGGCATACTTGTCATCATTAGTGGATTCTTCTTCTTTTCCCAAGGTAATCTGGTACAATCATTTACTTATTAATAATTCCTCCATATGATATTTACATTGGAAGTAGTTGGTACTGGTAAGAAAAATATCATCGGGAGATTTCATATTAAAATATGCTGAAAAAAAATGAAATTGATGGTATTGATGGAAGGATCTCGAAAAAATAGGTTGTTTAAAAAAAAGACACTAAAAACGGACTTCGGATGTAAAATTTATGCCCTTCTTAAAAAAAGAATAAACAATAACCAATGAGCCACGTTAACCAACGAGTCACATTGCAAGTAGAAATCGGTCCACGTGGTGATACCCCTCCTAATAGTCTCACTTTTACAAATAAGTTGCTTATGAAATGGTCCACTTTTATACAATAAGCGGGGATCACTTTTACTGAAGTTACTTTATAAATGAAAGTTGCATGCAAAATAAATAAATGAAAATATTAAAGCTACTTATAGTGATTCACTTTTATAATTTAAATGGTACTTGAACTCAAGACCTCTTACTTAATAAAACAACTTTTAACTAAGTGAGCTAGTGAAAAACACATTGTATTGTTTAGAAGAAGGATTGGGGTGGTTGTTGTGTTGTTGAAGACGACCTTTGAAAGTGTGCTAAAAAAACTATTTTAACACAAGATAAAATTTTCGCTTCTCGATGACAACAAGGGTTAGATCTCGGTTAGCTTACCTGGAAAATGCAATTTTTTCTTCTATTTCTAATTTACCGAGATCGCACAGAGAACACGGAAAATAGCTTACTCAAATAGAAAATAGTAGCAACTCGGAAATAAAAAACTAAAAACTGAAATAAAACAAAAATTTATCTCCGCAATTTTTTTAAAAGGGGAGTATTTAGGCTTTATACCTCTAAATATCACTGACATGGTTGTATCTTGGGAAAACAAAAAACTTTTCGAGTGAAACCAAAAGCATTCATGATTGAAACGAGCACTCTGTACACAATGAAATAGTTGTCTCAACCCAAAAATGTATGAAAATGGTAGAAACTAGAGATGCGACAACATGGCTCCACGATCTCGGTCTACAACGAGAGCATGTATTCAAATGCACTATGATACCATGTTCAAAAACACAGGTATTCCAACAGAGGATGAACACCTTCAGTAACCACTCACACAACCGGATCAAAGATCAACACACCGATGTTTTGACATTGTAAAACCCCTACACAGAAATATTCACAACCACAACCAGTGTGGCCAATTGGAGCAATTTATTAATGCAAAAGAAAAACAAGATTTACAAGACAGTTTTTCATAATCAATCATCGACAAATAACCCTCCACGCTCTTTAAATAGAGATCGTTAACAAATCCAGTGTTAATCCATGAATCAATGTAGCCGTTAAAATCGAGGAGAATATGATCCATGAGAACACACTAAGAAACACACTTTTATGTAACAAAGATTAGACCAAGTTGATCTTAACTATCTTCTAAGTGTTTGAATATCCTAACAATTATTAATAAGCACTAAAATGTTTCCTTGTGAAATTCAAAATTAATAGTCCTCCAACATAAAAAATAATAGAAATTGAATTGCTTCTAGATATTTAAGGAATTTTAACATTTATAAATTATGTAAATAAAGCTTATTATACTATACCTTCTCTATGTCATGAGATACATAGATTTGAAAACAATAAATATTAGATAGGTATGATGATATTTAGGTTGTAAAAATTAGTTAAAGTTTTAATATTAATTTGATATTTAGATAAAATAACATTGTAATATATATATATTACCATTTAATTATAAACATCTAATATCAAATTACATTTAAATTTAAAATTAATTCTAAACATTTAATATTAAATTATATTTAAAATTAGAATTAATTCTAAACATCTATTATTAAATTATATTTAAAATCAAAATTAATTTTTTATATCCATACGGAGATGATGATGATATTGGATTACATGTAATTTCTATAAAATGATGATGAGTATAAGATGGAATTCTGACATTGATAACGCCCAAGAGATATAATTGTGAGTGGAAATAATAGATGGGATATGATCAATATAATTGTGGTTTGAAATTTTTTATTGCAAAGGAGCTGTGTGTTGTTGGTGATGTTTGGATTTATATTTATTTTTAAAAACAAATATATTTTTAAATTTTAAATATAAAAATATTATTTAAAATAAAATGATCAAAATATTGAAAATAAAAAATTTCACCGGCAGGCGTCTTAGTGAGGAAGCCGTTTATTGAGCCATTCATGAGAACCGAAAGACACATGCTGTTTATTGTTAATCTATGAGCGCTGTAATGATTACAGAGAGTGAAACATTGGCATTGAGATCAAATACTACAAAAATGAACAGTGTTCGAATCACATAGCATCTCGTAAAGGTGAAACAGAAGACTTCTGGGTTCAGTTTAAGTTCGTTGAGAATGCCAAACATGTGAGCCAATGAGTTTGAAATTATCATGCGCAAGCATCTGGTAAAGTGAAACAAAAGACTTCTGTGTTCAGTTTACGATCGTTGATAACGCCAAACATGTGAGACAAATGAGTTTGAAATTATTATTCGCTTGACTCTTCTGCCATTAAATTTTGAAAGTTGTACACACCCAATAACTCAATTGGTCAGCTGTAGTGGAATGTATTGTTCGCCATCAATGACATTTTCATATGGTGTCTCTTAACAATTGCGAGGTACACGTAGAAATTAGTGACACTGGTCGCAATCAACATTGACAGAAACCTAATTTTACTTCAAACGAAACTTCTGTAAAATTACGTGTGCTTCTGTGGAGTTAAACCTAATTAAGGGATACGCGTAAGAGCAGGTATGAAAGTCAATGCACATGAGGTTCAAGCAGGCAGATACATTTCTAGAAAAGTTAGCAGCAACTTATCCAACAAACACTGCCTTCCGATCGTATTGTATATTTACACTGGTACCTACAAGATGTTATCTTAGCAGAAAATATAACATAAACTTCAGCATATATGGTTAGTGAAACACACGCAGCTATTGCAAATGCCATGATTTTGAAAGATGTAAACTGAATTCAAACGCAGGTCAGCGCAACATATTTTCAAGGATTTACATAATTTCAATGTATATCAGCCCAACGTATAGATAATGAACCTATATGAAAGGCAAGGTACGAATCCTTAGGTGCATACTATGAGATGAATATACAAACTAGATTGAAGGACTGAGCTTTAGAATTCCTAAACTATTAATGCATGGAGAGAGTAATGCCAGTCGGTAAAGAGAAGTGGAACCGCTATGTAATGTCAAAATAATGTCAAAATAAGAGTATCTCAGTACAAAATAATAATTAATATGAGGTACTTGTTTCCGTGAAATATTTGTTCTATCTCAATGCAAAGTTGATGGGAGCAAAGGTTATAATAAATATGAGGTACTTGTTTCCATGAAATATTTGTCATATCTTACTGCAAAGTTGATGGGAGCAAAATTAATACTAAATATGAGGTACTTGTTTCCATGAAATATTTGTCATATCTTACTGCAAAGTTGATGATGGGAGCAAAGGTTGGGTTGTACTAAAGAATTCTCAAAAGGCAAGATAAGTAAAGTTTAGTTCATCCTATAAGTTTGAGGAATCCATCTCTAAAGTGAAGATATAATTAATGAGCTCAACAAAAAAAAAGAGTGATTCTATGGGCTTCAATTATATACATTTAATGTAAGCATTGTAATTGTAATTTGTTAGTTTTATTTGGTAAACCATCACTTATTCAACAAAGATTCAATATAAAGTGGTTGTATGGGTTTCAATTATATACATTTAATGTAAACAATGTAATTTGTTAGTTTTATTTGATAAACCATTACTTATCTAATAAAAATTCAATAAAATTTAGTTAGTGTTAAAAATTTCAAACCTAATTAAGATAAAAGATAAAAAAATATGTTACATGATAAAGATTTCATCATTCTATCTTAACATCCATCTATAAGAATTTACTCTATATATTTAGAATTGTTATAACACATGTGCATTCATTTTATTAACATCCATCTATAAGAATTTACTCTATATATTTGCAATTGCTATAACACATGTGCATTCATTTTATTTAATATATTTATTATAACATAAAGAATAAAAGCTACTTGCATATTAATCATCCATGTCGATCATCAATATAAAACGTAAGAGTTGCAATTTGAAAAATCATCAATATAAAAAGTAAGAGTTACAATTTCAAAAATAGATAGAGTAATATTACTAAGTCCATTGATATCATTACCCAATACATCATAACACATTTGATGTTATCTTATTTAGTATATCCATAGTTATAATTTGAAAAATAGATAGAGTTCTATCATTGAGTCCATTGATATCATTACCTTACCCAATACATGATAACACATTTGCATTCATCCTATTTAGCATATCCATTATAATAAAAAATAATACTTATCTATATATCAATCATTAATATAAAACTTACAATTTGAAAAATTATCAATACAAAAAGTAAGAGTTACAATTTGAAAAATAGATAGAGTTCTATTACTAAGTCCATTGATATCATTACTCAATACATGATCATGTTTGCAATTAATATTCAGGCTTATTAACTATAATTATAACAAAAATATAAAAGATAGCAAGAGCAACAACTATAACCATCACAAAAACCAGTACTTGTAACCTTTAAACACTAACACTACATTTACACTTTGTATAAGTCATTGTTTTTTATTATATCAAAATTCTAAAGTAAATAATTTATTTGGCTATATGAGTGCATTCCATTACATTCAAATAACTACTATGTAACACTCCATTTTGCATATTTCTTAGTTTGTTCACCTAGTTATATTTAGTTGAATTCTTGGATACTTTTTTTAATAAGCTAGCTAGAGAATTTCATATCATATAGGGAAAAAAATTACATAGTCTATGTTGCTAGCCTTCCACTAGAGAAACTAGACCAACAACAAAAGAGTAGTTTTTCTATCCATATTGTCTCAAGGGGAAAATATGACCATAAACTATATAGAAAAGTAAACCATAAACTATAATCAAAATAACAAAAGATGGGAGAGGGATGATTTATATCCTGATATCTAGATTGAGGAGAGGTGAGATTCATGCTTCCTCTATAACTAATAAACCAAAAAATGAACAAGCATAACATTCAGAGAGTCAAACATGGATAGTGTTATTTATAGCTGTTAGCACTAGGAGAGTTTTAAGGGGGTCAAATGGATAAGACTCGAGATAATAATGTTTTAACTCAGAAAATATGGACTAGCATGCACCAACCATTGAGGTCTTGAATCAACTTCAGTTAGTAAGTTGGAGTAAGGGTGAGTAGGAGGAAGATTTAGTGAGAAAAGTGTAGAGGTCCGCTATGAATATTAGATTTTCCAACAACCTAAGGAGGAAAAACTTAAACACAAGGTCCCCTTGGATTCAAATTTCAAGGAAGTTGAAAGAAATCATAACAGTACTATAATCAAACATTTATCATAATACAGTTACAACAATCCATGTGAATCAATCAATCATGAACTCTCTCAGTATCAAAGGAAAATAAGATGGAAGGAGAAAGATGACTTAGATTAATCAAGAAGTCTCAAATCAAGTTACATAACTAGAGAACTAGAGTTCTTCATCAAAATATTACAATAAGGGATCCTAGCTCAACCATCAACCTTAACAAAATATCAAAACTGCTTATATATACTAAAATGTTGCAACCACCAGGAATGTGATTTGATCACTGCCTTCAAAGCTTTCAGTCGATGCCTGCTGTGTCAGGTTTTGCAGACTTTCTTCTTTTGTTAGAAGAGAGATCTTCCCTCTGGACCTTCTCTGTCTTTCCATTTATGTGTTGAGACGAGGTCTCAACCACCACTCTCATTCTCAGTAACTTCCTTCATCGAGATTAGGACTGGGCCTGACACCCATAATTGTTCTCAGATGGTTCCAATGACTTCTATGAGTCCATCCTGATGCCTCGAGGCCATGAATGATCTTTGTCTGGGACCAATAAGAGCTTTGCAAGTGGCAGTTTGATAGCGTATGCCCAGGGGCTGATGTGTGTTGCTGGAGGCTCTTTACTACAGGTCCTATGAAACCCACGACCTTCCTCTTAAGCCTCAATCGCCAGCTCCTTCTTCATCACCCCTTCACATTATGACCTTGGGCCATGACCTCACATAATTGCGCGATTGCGGGCATGACCAAGCACGGGTTGAAAGAAAACTGCTTTTGTCCCCGCAATTCACCATGAATTGTCGCACGTCCCTTTCAAAAAACCATGGTTTCATTTTTGGCCCACCCCTGAGATTTTAAAACGTGTGCACCTTCCAACCCCGCAATTTGGCGTGACTATTGATCTTGTGATCTAATATTAGGCCCCCTGATCAACGACTCAACTCTGGTGCTTTTTAGATTGACGGATCAGATCTTTCCCTTCAAAACAATGACCGAGATTTGCTTCGTGGATTGGCCTTCAAGAATTTCAATTCTCAAACCACATTTCCCTCTAAGAAAAACCTCTAGCGCTGAGGATTTGATGACGCATGGCATTTTAGATAATTAAATGGTCCAGATCTATTTCGGGCTTCGACCATTGATTTTAGGCCTGGAATGAGTTTCTTTGAGTGTTGTTCTTTGTGCTCATGGCTGCATCCTACGACCCTTGACAAATTTATGTGATAACATTTGGCTCCACAGGGGATGGCATGCTCCCTGCGAGATGCCAAGAACAAACAGTTCCAGTTTCCTTATGCATTGGGTTATGGAGTTGAGCTCAAAACATTTCTCCGAAGGTCGACATGTACATTATTCTACTTATAAAAAGGAAAAAAAACACCCATGCTCTAGAAAGAGCTTATTTATGTAAAAAACCTAAACTAACTAACTTTTACAATGGGTTAGGTGAAGGCAAACTTCCACCATAGCCATTCAAGTTGTTTGATCACTAAATCCTTCACTTCACCACAAATGATCCATAAGAAACAAGGAAAGTGTGATAGTTGGCTAATTTCATTCTTATGATCACCCATATTACCTTCAAATGTTGATAAAAAGATCAAGCCTGCATGCTCCAAAGCATTTGAAAAGTATAACTTTATGTACTCGTTGACAGGGTCATGAAACTGAAGGAAAAACATGATTAACTTATGAAAGGTTACCTTCACTTTTTCAAAGCTGCTGACAGTCTACTTGATGTCCCCTACAGGCACACTTGATTGAAAGATAGCCACAGACATTTATGGGTCCAAAAGTTGCTTACTGTGAACTGTAGGTATAAGTGGAAGAAGGATGGACGTAGGTGGTTGTTGATCCACTGATGACTGTGGATTTACTTCAGGCTGTGTATAAATGACCTCTTCATGTGCCTCAACTAAGGGCTTCTCTTGGTGAAATTTTATGTCTTCCCTAACAAGGCCAACCTCTACATCATCCTTACTGTCTTCATAGTGATAAAATACAAGATAAACTTGCTTCTCATCATCACTAGGATATTCATCAAAAAGGGGTCATATCTATGATCATCCTTTAAATCAATAATTTTATCGAGAAAATAATTGTTAAAAATATCTGTTTCAGGAATAGTAGTATTTGTTTCTCATAGTTGTTCATACACATGATTTTCATCAAGATAGGGATGTTCATGGATACCTGCATCGAAGACAAAATTATCCACAGTATTTTCTTGACAGGGACAGTAGGCAAAAACTGCCTTATGTTCAGAGTTGAGATGATACTGACTTAAACACAAGCTCCTCTTGGATTCAAATTTCAAGGAAGCTAAAAGAAATCATAACAGTACTATAATAAGACATTTATCATAATACAGATACAAAAATCCATGTGAATCAGTCAATCATGAACTCTCTCAGTATCAAAGGAAAATAAGATGGAAGAAGAAAGCTGACTTAGAATAATTAAGAAGTGTCAAATCAAGTTACATAACCAGAGAACCATAGTTCTTCATCAAAATATTACAATAAGGGAGCCTAGCTCAACCATCGACCTTAACAAAATATCAAAACTACCTATATATACTAAAATGTTGCAACCAACAAGAATGTGATCTGACCACTACCTTCGAAGACTTCGGTTGGCGCCCGCTCTGTCAGGTTGTGAAGATTGTCTTATGTTGTCAGACGCGGGCTCTTCCGTTTGGACCTTCTCTGTATTTTCATTTATGTGCTGAGACGAGGTCTCAACCACCGCTCTCATTCTCAGTAACTGCCTTCATCAGGATTAGGACTAGGCCTGATACCCATAATTGTTCTCATATGGTGCCAATGACTTTTGTGATTCCATCTTAATGCCTCGAGGCCATGAATGGTTTTTTTCTATGGCCAATGTGAGCTTTGCAAGTGGAAATATGATAGTGTATGCCTAAAGGTTGTTGTGTGTTGTTGGCGACTCTTTACTGCAGGTTCTATGAAACTCGCGACCTTACTCTTTTGCACTTCTAAAGTCTCGAGCCTTAGGCACCAGTTCCTTCTTCATCACCTCTTCATACTATGACCTTAGGCCATGACCTTACGTAATTGTACGATTGCGGGTGCGACCAAGGAAATTTTGAAATAAAAATTCTTTTGTCCCCGCAATTCACCATGAACCGCCACGCATCCCTTTCAAAAAACCACGGTTCCAATTGTGGCCCGCGCCTGAGATTTTAAAACGTGCGCACCTTCTGACCCCTCAATTTGGCATGATCATTGATCTTGTGATCTAAGATTAGGCCCTTTGGTCAACAACTCAGCTCTGGCGCTTTTTAGATTGATGGATCAAATCTTTCCCTTCAAAATAATGACTGAGATTTTCTTCACGGATCAACCTTCGGGAATTTCAATTCTCAAACCACATTTCCCTCTAAGAAAAAAATTCGGATATGAGGATCTGATGATGCATGAAATTCTAGATAATCAAATGGTCCAGATCTATTTTGGGCTTTGGCCATTGATTTTGGGCCTGGAATGAGTAGCTCTGAGTGTTTTTCTTTGTGCTCATGGTTGTGGTCTATGGCCCTTGACAAATTTATGTGATAACAATAGCCACATGAACATGAGGTTGGGCGACATTGAGCTCAGAGAAGTCTAGGCCAACATAGTGATTTTGTGGTCGACCAACTTGATTTGTAGATATACATCATCCAATTGGAGAAAACTTTCATTGTAAGCTTCAATCCTTTCCACCAACACCTTACCCATTATGGATTTCATTTTCCAATATAACTCAACCACCATATTGTAATACTTGGTTTCCCTAGTGTGGGGGGAACCAGTATCTAGACCCAAGAAAACATTTCCATTTCAACGACCTCATCCTATATGAAATGTCTATGAACTTGGACATCATCTTCACCCAATTCTATTTCCATTTGAACTTCTAAGAGTGTGTTGTCTCAATAAATTTTGACTAACTTCTTTGCATCTAATTATGTCTACAAGGTAGGGAGTTGACCTCGATGACTCTATGTCCTACGATTGGAACCACTTCATTCCATGATAAAGAACCATACCATAGAATGAGAAGAAGGGATGAATCAAGAAATAATGGGGACACTAGTTGGGGCATCAAAAATCAGGGAACGAACCAAAGATTTGTTGGCTGTGGAGCCTGATTATCTTCCTAATTTAGAGGTCTTGTTTCATCCACATTTGGATCCCATTACCTGATGGTAGGGATTTCCCCCCACATCTATTTCCAGGGGGGTGAGAAATTTTGGAACCCACCCCCCCGGTAGGGGTTCGAGGGAAGCGTCCTTGAAGATATTGTTTTTGGAAAATTTCCTTGTCAAATATTGTGATTTCGTAGTCAATCTGGACTGTTCATTATAAGGTCGCAGATATGACAATAGAAGTTATGTTAGGGTTTTTTCCCCTAGAAGGAAACCCTCGTTTATGAGGGAATTGTATTGTGATTGTGTAGGTGAGTGAAAATTGTATTATGAGAGAGGAGACTATGAGAGAAAGAAGATGAAGTCACAATGGGTATGCTATAGGTTGTATCCCTCCATTTACTGAATAATAATAAAGGAAGGACCTAAAATTTTCTCTAGTGGATGTAGCCCACACTAGGTGAACCATGTATATATGTGTCTCTAGTGTATTTTTTATCTTTTGTTCTTTATTTCTTCATCTATTTTATTTGATTTCTCTGTGATCATGTTTTTCTAACAATTGGTATTAGAGAGAAAGGTAACTCGCAATAAAAGATGATTCCTCGTTCTAGTGAGAAAGTTTAAGGAAGAATAAGGAGTTTGATTATTATTTTTCATACCATGGGATTCGTAGAGAAAAGATAGTTCCAAGACTATCACAAGAAAATGGTGTGCTAGAAAGGATGAACAAGACAATCATGTAATGTGCAAGGAGTATGAGATTGCATGATGGGTTGCATTCATAGTTCTGGGAAGATGTTATAGATATTATTGTTTACTTAATAAACATAGGGATTTCAAGCTCCTTGGATGATGACATTCCAGAGGAGGCATGGACAGGTAAAAAGGTAAGCTAATCATTTATGAAGCCTTTCAGTTGTGAAGTATTTGTCCATATTGATAAAGAAAATAGAACAAAGCTTGAGGAAAAATCCAAGAAGTGTACCTTTATTGGATACAGTGTTAATTATTTGTGTTATCTCTTATGGGATTATGAAAATCATAAAATCATTAGGAGTATACATTTGGTATTCAATGAAAAAGGTCATGTACAAAGATCAGTTGTAGGGAAAGAAACAGGAAAAGGAAAACAAAGAATACACAGTGTTTGATGAAATCAAAGAAAATGAAATTCCAAAGGTACCAAAAAATCAAAATGTGAGCAGCAGGCACCTCAAACTCCTGCAAATGTTGTTAGAATATCTACCAGGTTAAGTAAACCCTTTGAATGATACTCTCCTTCAGTGTATTATTTATTGTTGACTCACTTCGGTGAACCAGAAAGTTATGAAGAGGCAATGAAGGTAGACACTAAACATAAGTGGGAGCAAGGCATGAAAGAGGAAATGGATTCCTTGAAAAATCAATAGACTTGGGACTTAGTTTAGTTTCCTATAGGAAAAAGAGAATTCAAAAATAAATGGGTTTATAGTTTGAAGGAAGAAGATGGAGGCAAAAAATGATACAAGGATAGACTTGTTTTAAAGGGGTTTCACCAAAAGAAAGGTATATATTTTGATGAAATATTTTCTTCTATTGTTAAAATGAATTTAATTAGGACTATTTAAGTCTTGTGGTAGTATACGATTTTCATCTTGAATAGTTAGATGTAAAAACAAATCTTCTCTAGGGGGATTTGGAGGAAGATATTTATATGCAACAACAACAAGGTTATGAGGTCACAGGGAAGGAAAATCTAGTATGCAAGTTGATGTACAAATTGTATGGCCTAAAGAAAGATTTAAGGAAGTGGTATTTGAAGTTTCACAGGTTTATGATAGAACAAAGTTATAGTAAATGTCGTTCTGATCACTGTGTTTATTTTAAGATTCTAGAAAATGGAAGAAATATTATCTTGCTATTTTATGTAGATATCATGTGTGTTGCAGGGTCTAACATGCATGATATAAATGTGCTCAAAAAATGCATGATATAAATGTGCTCAAAAAGAAATTAACTAATTCATTTGTGATGAAGTATTTGGGTTGCAAATAAAATCCTTGGTATGAGAATAACAAGAGATAGGAAGAATCGCAAATTGATATTGTCTCAGGGTGAGTAAATAGAGACGGTGTTGGAAATGTTTAGAATCCATAATGAAAAGAAAATTAGAAAACCTTTGGCCATACATTTCAAATTAACCAAGGAAATGTGTCCCAAGACACGAGAGAAGATAGAATTCATGTCATTGGTCCCTTATTCATTAGCATTCGGTAACTTGATGTATGTTATGGTGTGCACAAGACTAGATATTGCACATGCAGTGGGAGTTGTGAGCATGTATATGAAAAATCTAGGTAAATAACATTGGGGGGAAGTAAAATGGATTCTCATGTATTTGAGAGGTACTTCTACTCATGCATTATGTTTTCAAGGTTCAAACATTTTTCTATAGGGATACGTTGATTCAAATATGGTAGGTGATAAAGGTAGCAAGATAAACGCTACATGGTATGTTTTTACTGTAGGTGGAATAACGTTAAGTTGGATTTCCAAACTGTAAAAGGTTGTTGCACTTTCAACAATGGAAGAAGAGTATGTTGTTTCTACATAGGCTAGTAAATATAGGATTTGGTTACATATGTTTATGGAGGAATTATGAAAGAAGTAGGAGAAAAGCAGGCTGTATTGTGACAACCAAAGTATCATTCATCTTATAAAGAACTCAACATTCCATTCTAAGACTAACCATATACATCTCAAGTACCATTTCATATGATCCATTTTTTAGAGCCTACCCTAGGCACAATCAGAATATGTTATTCTCGGATAGACCTTTCCAACGAGCTATTGTTTACCCCAAATAGAGATCGTATGAAAACGTTACACCATCTAGAAGTTGATGTATCAACTACACCCATTAGGACCCACAAACCCTTTAGTGTTTCATCATTCGAGGTTAGGGTTTTGGATTTTCTTTATGTTAAAAGGGAATTTGGAGCCTCATTGTAAACATCATATTCTTCTAATTGAGGTAGCCATCACATCTCTTCTAGAAGATAAGCTTCAACCATTCTAGCGAGTTCATTCACACTGTATTTTTACAGTTTATGTACATTTATATCATTAATATAAATTGTGTGTTACTGTATCTTTTTGTTTGTTGCAATATATGCATGTATTTAATTTTTGTATCTCGTCCTTCATTTCGTTCTCAAAATAATCTGGATCAGTGGTATCGGAGAAGGATACTTCTTGTCATTTCTTAGTTCATTTCCCCTATGAGGTCATAGTATAGAGAGATGGGTCTCAAGCTAGTTTCTATTGATGACCAACACTCTTGCCAACCCAAGAATCCTCCCATGGAAGAAGAAAAGAGAGATGTGAGAGAAGAATATTCTATTAATTTGTTTCTTGAGGAACCCCTCACACAAAAAATGAATGAAATGATGGATAATTTTTCCCAAATCCTTCGATGACTGCTGACAAAAACAAGCATGTCTTCATCAAGAAACCACTTTGGAGGTGCCACCCATTTCAAGGTACAATTTAATTTTGGTATTCTCGTGTTTTAGGTTCATATAGATGTGGATTATTTGGAAAATTGGTTAAATCTGCTAGCAGATTATTTCTCTATCCACAATTTTTTCGATAGGGAAAAGATCATCTTTTCTCTCCTTAAGGATCTCCTCCATGTCAAACATTGGTGGGAAACTTACTATGAGAAAAATTACTCAGAGGAGTCTATAATCTTTGAGTTCGAACCCACTTGGTGGTATTTTATGGATGCAGTTAAGGAAAAATATTACTCTGTTGGGAACTATGATGATCAGTACATGAGATGGACTACACTACGTCAAGAGAGGGGCCAAACAATGTTGGATTTCAAAAACACCTTCTATTCCTTGCTCACCAATATGGGTATCAAAGAATATGAGAGGCATCTAGTTCTAAAATACCATGAGGCTCTACATAGGTACATCCAAACCAAAATGGAGTTGTTGGACATCTCATCGCTGGGAGTTTCTTATCAATATGCTATCAAAATTGAGTAGAAATTTAAGTAGCAGAACAAGTGGGATTTTGGGTATGCAAATATGAAACAACTAGAGTATGGTAGAGGTATCCCTAACTCACAAAACAATCAACCTCAAGAAAACCATCCCAAGCCACATAAAAAGAAGGGTAATGGGAATATGAAGAAAGACACTAGGAAGTGGTGTGACTTCCACAAAATACCTTGGCACAACTGATCTGGATTATTTTCAGCACGAAATGCAGCAAAGATATAATAAAGAAATGCATAGAGATATCACATATATTCAATAAGATAACATAAATGTATCGTAGATGCAACCATAAACACAGGTATACAGTAATACACGATTTCTATTAATGAAATAAATGTACAGAGACTATAAAAATACAGAGTAAAAGACTCGCTAGAATGGTGGTAGCTTATCTCTGAGAAGAGATGTGACGGCTACTCACATTCGCAAGAAGATGGTTACAATGAGGCTCTAAAGGCCTTTTTACAATAAAAAGGAATACCAAAAACACTAGACATCCAAAAACCTAACCCTAGGAGATGAAGTGCCAAAAGTCATGTGGGCCCCGTTTGGGTAAGTGAGTACATCAACTTCCCGTGGTCGTAACTTTTGCATACGATCTCCGTTTTAGGTGTGTGATAGCTCGTTAGAAAGGTATTGTCGAGGCAATTCATTTTTGGGGCTCAATTATTCCTTTGTATATAATTGAGAACCTATATCTTTAAAAACATTCATTTAGGCCCTCAAAATGGCGCCGGAAGTTAAAACCTGCTAAAAATAGTAAATTGCCAAAATTGTCAGAAAATTGTTTTGAGCTAGTCAGAAAAGGTGGGTGGCCACTGATATCCACCTGGATCAACAAAACCTATGAATGTTTCTAAAAACAATCATTGTGGTCAAGCTCAATGAAACAGAGTTGAGCCCCGACTTGGAATCTGATTTAAAAAATAATAAAAAGAAACAAATCACTGATGCATAACCCATTGTTGATGTCACAACCACAACAATACAATCGAAATAATAAGAGGATCCTAAGGAGGGGGAGAACCTCTTCCATTCACATATGTGGGTGAAGGGGGCCCTGCTGCATTTTATTGTTGATAGTGGAAACCAGAAGAAACTCGTCTCAGTAGAGGTCATCAAGCAACTAGATATACTGACAACACCACACACTAAGCCATACAACATTGGGTGGCTTCTCTAGGGTTAGGATCTTTGCATCAACCAACAATGCCTCTTTTCATATGACTTCAAGCCCTTCAAGGATGAGGTGTTGTGTAATGTTTCCCCACTAGAAGTCCGTGATGTTCTATTAGGAAAACCATATATGTGGAAGCATCATGTTGTTTATGAGTCTCGACCCCATAGTGTCATTGTTACTGTTGTTCCCGAGACTGATTCTAGGCTAAAAGAATAATGTCAGGCATCAAAGATTTAAATGAAATGTTTTATAAGTTCTTTCTTATACCTTTAGTTTTCTGAGAAATAAATTTAAGTGAAATTTATGATAAGACAATAGAGAGGTAGTATCTCGTTATCTGAGTCATAAATTTAATTTCAAATGATGTAGAAATGATTGACAAAAATGTTAAAATAAGGCAAGGTATCAATTAAAAATAAGTCTTACCTTATTTGCAGTAGAATAAAAATAGAATATGTACTCTTGAAAGAAGATTAAAGATTCATCAATTCACACAAATCCCAGGTCTTGTTTTTACTCACAGTAAGAATAGAGCAAAAACCGTAATTGAATGGACTTTTGATGTATTAAGATCACAATAGATGTATTAATAAATTGTAATCATTCACTCTTAAATAACTACATAAGGAAACTAATAAGAGATGGAAACACAAGGAAAACACATAACTCAAATGAAACAAGACTTAAAATCTATATCTTCTCTTGTATTAATATTCAATAAGTTCTCTCTTTTACATTAGGCAAGAAGGAGCACGGAATAGATCTAAGATCTATCTATTTATAAAAAAATTGTCTCAACTAAAAGTAGTTAGACTTTCCACAATATCTGCTCTAAATATAAAATACAATCTGAATGGAAAAACAAAATGCATATATTGTTGAGTTATGGTTTGATGTGTTGGCACTTCATATGCCCCTTCATGTTTTTCCAGACGCACTTGCTTTCCTATGTTCATTGAAATGGGTACACATATCCATCAAGGCTACCACAAATCTTGAAGATTCAATGTTCTCATTCAATTCAAAAGAAAACACCTTTGTGTGTACTAGTGGTAGCTTCTCCTGGATCTTCTTTACTTCCTGGTATGTAATTTGATACTGTAAATTAGGCTTCATCTGTTGGATAAAAGATTGAATATTTTCCTTATTTTTTCAGGAGTTTTTCTTATTCATTTGTATTTCAATCTGCCCCAGTGCCTATGAGATATCATTTCCTTCAAATTCAACGATTTTTGTTTCTACAGAAGAAAGGGTATTCGGAAAAGTCTCCTTTGCATCTATTGAAAACTTCTTTCTTTCTTCTAGGTTCGTCTCCCAAAATTTCAAGGCCATTTCACCTTTCACATGTTCATATTGTGAAAAAGGGGCAAGACCAGGGATATTGGCTTTCTTCCTCCATATAATGAATTCTTGAAACTTGGATCTAGCGATATTGGCATCCTTTTCTTTCACATAAATACTTTTCATAGAATTATTTATTGTCTGATAGTATTTCTGAATAGTATCCACCTTTTGATATAGATCCCACTGGACAGCTTCCAGCTTCTCATTGATTTTAGATTCTTGTGCTTTGAAATTAGTGTTGTTTATCACCGTGTTCTCCATTAGGACTAATTTTTTCTGCACTATTCTATCAAACTGTCTCACTGAGTAATCATGGCTTCGTTGGTCTGTGAATTTTCGTAAATCAACTCATGTTTCTCCTGTAACTACTTCATGTTTAATTGAGCCAAATGATTCTCTACCATCTTATGAGAATGATCTATTTTGAATTCAATGTCAACTAATTTGACATCTTCCAAGGTTGTAGCCTTGACTTTTATATGACCAAAATCTAACAATGTAAACATACCAACCTGAATGGGAAAATTTGGTCATACCTTTTTCTGAGCCTCTTTCAATTCCTTAGTGATTCCTCCTGCTACTGTTTGGTATGCTACTTCTCAACACACCATCTTGTCAGGTAAAATTTTTGGAAGGGCATGAGGAGGAATAGAGCAACCAAACACTCTAATGTAAGAGAAGTTCTCTTCAATGTACCAGTCTACAAATGTGCCTAAGTTTCCCATAATCTTCTCTGAAATCCTGGGTGGAGGGTGGCCATAGATAGCTACATGAATAGGTACCACTACGTTATGACATATCTCATAAAATAAATCCTTAACATTTTATTCCCATATTTTGGAGTGTTAGAAATGTATAGTCTCATAACTAGTTGGGGTCCAACTCCAGTTCATCAGGGGAAATGGGGTCATGAAGGAAATGACATCCATGATATAAGAAATCTCCCGAGGGTTGAATTCCCAGAGAATTTAATCTCTAATTAATATCTTTTATGTGTTAATTAGACATGATTTAAACATTATATTATCCTTAAGTACTTTGGAAGTTTGGTATTCAGAGGTTTTGGATGAAGGATGATAGAAATGTTGATTAAGATTGGTTTCCATTGATGACAACCCTTGAAGAAAGTCTGGTAGCACAAAGTTTTGGGTAATAGATCCAATTTTGTTTGATGTAAAGATGATTCATTATTGTATTTTCATGGTTGATAAGAAGTACAAATGGATGAACTCCAAAGTGGTCCCCTTATGGTGAAATCCCTCACGGGAAGATGCTTTGTAGATTGAGTTCTCTTAGAAGTATGGTTAGAGAAACCATGTTTAATTGTGGAATAATGAGATGAAGGTCAATGAATTTGTCAGTGAAACTATCCTAGATGGATATTTCTTGTCATTCAATTTCCATTGGTACGTAGAATGTCACATAACTCCTCACGGTTAGAGAGTTATGGCCATGTGAAGTTGGAGGACCCTCATGAGTCATCTAGAAGCCCCAAAAAGTCAAAGTGTTTGCAAAATAAATTATTTAAATAATAAAGTTAATGGAGAACTCCCTAAAATAAGGAAAGTGGAATGTTGCATGAATGTATAAATAAAAGGCAAGGCTCTCTCATTTAATCACACTTGAACACATTGAATATCTTTTGTTGTGTGAGGCTTATTGCAAGTACTCATTGATACATATGAATTTGCGAAGGTATGAGGTAATACAAAGGGTTGACGACGAAATTCTAGGAATTACAGTGAATACTAAAAAAGCCCTATTTTCTAAGGCGTACACTGGCTGACAATGTATTAGGGTGTATACATACTGAGGCGTACATGGGATGGCAGTGCATTAGGGTGTGTACATGTTGGTAAATCCATGGAAACTTGAGAAGATGAAGATGCAGAGGTTCTAGATTATGAGATCAAGCTCCCAGGGAGGTCTACAGTGCCCAGATACATAAGATCTATCCATTGGTTCAAAAGGCATGTCTTATTTCTATGAATAGTAGGATTTTAATGTATGGATGAGAAATGGTTATGGATATTTGAGGATTCTCCCTAGAAATACTAGTGGGTACATGAGATCTTATTTATAATTCATATCTATATAAATACAGTGCTGGTATATTTATCATTGATACTTCTTGTTCAGTCACGTCTTGTATTTCTTGGCCTATGGCTAAGGGTTTTTGTGATATATGGTTGAGAGCTTGTATTGGTTGATGTATTGAGAGGCTGAATATTAGAAAGGGTTTGAAGTCTAGATCTTGTGAGGGTTATTATACTTATTCATGATTACACACACTTTTGGCACATGAATAGAGAGAGATATGTATCAGGATGCATGCACATGGTACATATATAGTCTGGATGTAGTGACAATTTACAAATCTATGTGAAAGAAGTTATAGAGGGTCATAAGTTTTCAAAACAAAGAAAACCCTAGTTTTTAGAAGGCATACAAAAGTTTCATAATAGTTTGGTCACATACATACGTGGGTTTCATAACAGATAGGGTGCATACATATGCGTGTTTCAGCACTACAGGTCATGTACCTATGGTATTTTGTTGAGACATGTTTAGTTCAGGTACAGATTGATTACAGGGAAGTTGTACAGGTTGGTTGCATGTCAGTGGTATAGGTTGATACAATTGTACAATGGTATATCTCACAGTGATATTGTGACAGTGGTTCCTTCATTCTACTTCTACGTCAGGGCAGTCAAATGGGTAAAGGACAAGTGGTTGTAGCCACCTTCCGGTTGTAGCTGAAGAACATAGGGGGTTGTAGCCTCCTTCTGGTTGTAGCTAGAGAATTGGGGAGTTGGAGCTTCCGTCGGGTTGTAGCTTGATAAAATAGGGTTTAAAGCCTCCTTCTAGTTGAAGTTGGAAAACAAAGGAAGTTGGTGCTTCCAATGAATGTAATTCTTCAAGACATATAATAAAAATCATTATGTGGTTTTCTTCGGCTTTGGGTTTCCACGTAAAACACCGGTGTACTGTGTATGTGTATGATTGTTCATTTGTTCATTTCTTATTTACTCTGCATTTATTATATGATAATTCTACATTGATATAACACTTGTATTATATGGTTACAAAGGGTTATATTTCTCTATTATTGATTCACCCCCCCTCTCAGTAATCCAATAATTGGTATCAGAGAAGGTTCCTTTAGGAATCAATTTAGCCACTAAAAGGTAGATCATGGAGAGAAACAACTTGTATAAAAATGGAATACCACAATTTGATGGACAAAAGTATGCATTTTGGAGCATAAGGATGAAGACATATATTCAGGCATAGGGATTTGAAATTTGGAAATCAATTTTATATGGATACACATTACCATCGTTCTGCCAACAAATGAAAAAGCAGTGAAACTCGGTCAGAATAATTCCAAAGCCACAAATTCACTTCTGAATGGTCTTGGTGAAACAATATTCACCGAATTTTCACATTGTAAATCCTCTAAAGAGATTTGGGACAAAATTCGAAATATTTATGAAGGAGATTCAAAAGTTAAAGCAACAAAGATTCAAACTTATAGAGGTCAGTTCAAACAACTAAAGATGAAGGAAGATGAGAATATTGAAAATTACTTCTTATGATTTGATGAAACAGTAAATGCAATCATGGGATTGGGAGAAGAAATCAAAGAATCTTTAATTGTTCAAAAGGTACTAAGATCTCTTCCAATGAGAATTGACGCTAAGATATCAACACTAGAAGAAAGAGAAGATCTAAACTCAATAAACATGGACAAACTAAACAAAATCTTCACAGCATATGAAATGAGAACTGAATAGGAAAATTCATATGTAAAAGAAGCAGCCTTCAAAGCATCCAAAATATCAAAGAAAAAGGGAAAGCAACAGAAAAAAGAACATAGAAGAAATAGTGACGTCTTGGAAGATGATGAAGAAGTGGCCAACTTTGTCAAAAGACTAAACAAGGGAAACAACGATAGGTATAGAGGTAAGATTCCTTTAATTTGTTTTAATTGTGATGGTATTAGTCATTTTTCTAACAAATTTCCTCATAAGAAAAAGAGAAATGATGAAGGTTACTCAAAAGGAAAAAAAACATATAAAGGCAAAAGAACCACAGAGAAATGTTTCAAGAAAAACTTATGCACCAAAGAAGACATCTCATCATCCGATGAAGATGAAGTTAGTGACAGTGAGATAGAAAGAGTTCTATTCATGGAAGTAGAAGACTTTGATAAAGAAGACTCTGAAGAAGAATATTAAGAAGCTGAAGAAGAATATGAAGAATTCGATGAAGAAATTGAAGAGGCGGAAGTTGACTACCGAGAGGAATTGTTGAGTGCCATAGAATTTATCAGAAGAGAAAAGAGGAAAAACAAGAAGCTACAAGAAAAACTAGACAAGAAAGAAGACACTCAGGGATTAGAAAAAATGATCACAAATTTGAAGGTTCAAATTGAAGAAGATAAAAGAATTGAAGAAGCACTCAAAGAACAACTAGAAGGAAGAGATAGGATTATTGAAAATTTGGAAGCAAATATTTTCATATTAAGAAAGTGTTGGCACGGGGGTATACCTAGGGTTCAATCCGAGAGTGCACCAACAAGCCCTAGCTATTGTCCCTTTCGGTAACACCTGCGAAGAATATGCAGTCTCACCCGAAGAAATGATGGGGGGGTTGTAGGACAGAGATGTCTACAACCAGGGGAATATCAAAGGGATCTTGTATAAAAACAATCACTGTATTCATATATCATTTACTAGGGAGATCTACTCTGTGCAGATATAGTTCTTGATCTAACACAGTAATGCAAATAACAATATAATAATGATAGAGATCAAAGTGTTAGTCACTCACACAACACAAGATGTACGTGGTTCACCCTCTCTCTAGGGATATGTCCACATAACTGTTCTTATAATATATTAAGATAGAGCTTATAGTTCTGATCAACACTCTTGGCCAATAGATCCTCTCTCTCCTCCCTCCTACGCACCCAGCTAGAGGACCTAATCTTTGCACCCAGATGAAGATATTACAATACCAGAAGGCTTCAACACTTATCCCTCCCAATACAATGACCTCTCACCACAACAATAGAGCTAAATCAATAACAATATCATAACCCCAAAAGAACCGACCAAACCTATTCCCTTAATACCTCTATTTATACATTACAATCTTTCACCGACATATTTAGGCCAAAACCTAAGTGTCCAAAACCCTAGGTGTCTAAAACCTTAGGTCAACTTGACCCGTGTTTTCAGGGCTTCACCAGCCTGTCTTTCCTTTCATATCGCATGGTGCACTAAATCATCCAATGGTGACTTTATCCACTTCCTGAGTCATCCTAGGTCCATCTTCATTGCTAATCTATCATCCTCGATCTCTTCATCCAATGGATTTCTTTTTCGCACTTTTCTCCATCTTTTCTTCTCTTTTTCTCACTTCGACCTAGTGATAGTCAATGTGTCTCCCGCGAAGTTTTATTTTTACCTTTTCTTCCTTGTTATCCATTTCCTTTCATAACCAAGGGCCAACAGGCCACCAAAACTCACCTGTGACTCATCCTGAGGCACTTTATATCTGCTCCTTTTGTTTTACTTCGACTTTAGACTACGTAGTGCAGCCTTTGCTTTCTTCTTTATGCCTCCTTCCCGTCCTTGTGCATACTGTCTTTTTTGTGTTTGGTACCTAGTTTCAACTGCACCTAGTACCTAAACCCTTTTCCTCATTCTTTTACTTGGAGTTGTGAGGAAAATGGTTGTCATAGTACAACTTCAGCTGACTACCATTCACCAATCCTTCTTTTCATTCTCCATTCAATGTCTTTAGCTGTGCAAATCCTCCTTCTTTGATGTAGGTGATCTCATATGGTCCAAGAAAATGCATTATGAACTTCCCAGGGTGTTTAATAAGCTTACTGTCATATACCAGTACTAAATAACCTTGCTTGAATATCTTTTTCTTGATGTTCCTTTCATGGTAGGTCTTTTCTCCTTCCTTCTGAGCTTGTTGATGGAAGATTGCAATGAATCTTTCTTCTTCTAGTTCGACCAACTATGCTAGCCTCTCATGAACAACTCCAATATCATCCATTTCTATAAATGCAACAATTATTAATCTTGGTACCAAGTACTCCATTGGGACAATAGCTTCAAGACCATAAACCAAATTGAAAGGGGTTTGTGTTGTTAATTTCTTGCAAGTGGTTTTATAAGACCAGAGTATTGTTGGTACTCTTAAGTCCCAGTCATCCCTATTCACGTTGCAAATCTTTGTCAATGTTGTCTCCAAGATCTTGTTGAATGCTTCGACTGTTTCATTGGCTTGTGGATGGTAAGGTGTACTCTTCTGATGGTGGACTGCAAATTCTTCAATTAGATATTCAACTGTCTTATTGATGAAGTGTGTACCTTTATCACTCATAAGGACCTTAGGGCATCCAAACCTGGTTATTATGTCATCAAATATAAAACACACAGCTGTAGTTGCACTACAATCCTTGACTGCTCTTGATTCGGCCCATCTAGTCAGGTATTATGTCACAGTGATAATATATCTTGCTCCTGTGTGCTTTCCTGGTGGGTTTATAGGTCCCATAAAGTCAATGGACCATTTTTCAAATGCCTACAGGGTCATCTGTGGTGCTAATGGCATATCATCTCTTCGGGATGGTTTTCCAACTCACTGACATACATTGCATGCTCTGGTATATTCTTTAGCATCTCTGTGTAATGTAGGCCACCAAAGGTCAGCTCACAGAACCTTCTACACAGTTTCTTTCCTTGCGTAATGTCCTCCTGCGATGCATTCATGAGATTTTGTGAGGATCATTAGGCATTATGTTTCCATAACACATCTTCTTAGTATCTCATCAGGTCCTATTTTATATATCTAACCAACTATTAGCAAAAAATCTGTAGCACGCACCACTAGTTGTTTCTTCTGGGAGATTGTATACTCACTTGGATCCATTCCTGTTGACATGAACTGGACTATGTCTGCAAAGTGGTCATCAATATTTCTAATGGAAATCAGTTGTGCATCCGGTAATGTATCCTTCAGACTGGTAGTTTCTTTTCCATGTTCCAACCTCGACAGGTGGTCTGGGCCTTTGTTCATTTTTCCAGGCTTAACTATGATCTCAAAATCACACTCTTGAAACAACAGAAGCCATCTGTAGATTCAAGCCCCCAACACTGGCTTGTTGACTAGGTACTTCATCGCAAAGTGATTAGTAAACATTTTAAAGTGTCCTCCCAACAAGTAGTGGAAAATTTTTTGCAATGCATACACCATGGCTAGTCCCTCTCTCTCTGTAGTGGTGTAATTAACTTCAGTTGTGGGCAGCTTCCTACTGGAAAATGCTAATGGATTATCAATGTCCCCTTCTCCAACTTGTGATAGTGCTTCTCCTAATGAAATGGAAGATGCATCAACATCCACATGAAATTCCTTGCTCCAGTCTGAGAAGACTAGAATAGGCACAGTTACCATCTTTTGTTTCAGTGTGTCGAAGCCTTGTTGGCATTCTTTTGTCCAACCGAACTGATAGTATTTCTTTAATAAATTATCCATTGGAGCAGTAATATAAGCATATCCTTTGATATATTTCCTGTAATAGCCAATGTGTCCTAGTGTAGTGCGTAGTTGTTTAATTGAAGTACGTGGTGGAAAATCAACTATAATTGCAATCTTGGATGGATCCACCAACAAT
>CBVK0100020474.1:0-38312 GCA_900067695.1 Picea abies | reverse complement strand
TCTTCCGATCTCACATGGGTAACGATTGATATAAGCCCGCATTTTGCCTCTTTCCTTTTGAATGCCGACAAATTCTACATATGTCCACAAATCTTTTGACGTCTGCTCTCATTCTGGGCCAAAAATATGACTCATTTAACTTTGAGAATGTCTTTTCATGACTGAAATGCCCGGCCAATCCTCCACTATGTTTCTCCCTCAACAAATTCTCTCTCGTGGAACACTTTGGAATACGAAGTTGATTACCCTTAAACAGTAATCCTTCCTAGATCATGTATTCTGTCCATTGACTTCTATCCCTGAGAATTGGATTCTCAACTGCTTCATACACCTCCTTAAAATCTGGATCATCTTGATACATTTCTTTGAGATCATCAAAACCCAATGTTTTGACTCTGAGCTCTTGCATAATCAAACATTTCCTGCTCAAAGGATCAACAACTTTGTTAGCAGTTCCAGAAATATGTTTAATTAAAAATGTGAAATTTTGCATATACTCAACCCATTTAACATGTCTTTGATTCAACTTCTCCTATTGAGTCACAAATTGCAAAGCATGATTGTTGAGTCACAAATTGCAAAGCATGATTGTCACTGTATAAGACAAACTCCTTAGGAATCAAATAGTGTCTTCATTTCTTCAATGCCTGAATAATAGCATAGAACTCCTTGTCATACATGGAGTATTTTATTTTGGCTTCATTCATCTTCTCGCCAATGTATGCTATCAGTCTGTCTTCTTGGCTCAAGACTGAAATGTCTTTTTGAAATCTGGCAACACCAAAATTGGTTGTTCCGTGATTTTCCTTTTCAACAAATTGAAGCTTTTCTCAGCCTCTTTTGTCCAGTGAAAAGACTTGTGTCTCTTCTTCACTGTGTCCATCATCAGTTCACTTATTCAACTGAAATTCCTAATGAACTTCCTATAGAAACTATCCAATCCATGAAAAATTTGAACTTCAAAAATACTCTTTGGCGATGGCCAATTCTTAATCACCTCCACTTTATCTAGATCCATCTTCAACTTGTCTGCAGAAATAACTAACCCCAAATAAATGAGCTCTGTCTTCATGAATGAGGATTTCTTCATATTTATCAGTAGCTTCTCTTGTTGTAGCCTCTTCATCACTGTAGTCAAATGTTCCAAATGATCTGCCTTTGTTTTACTGAAAATCAGTATGTCATCAAGATACACAATGACAAATTTTTCGATGAAATCCTTCAGGACTTCATTCATCAATCTCATGAAGGTACTTGGAGTGTTTGTTAAGCCAAATGACATAACAAGCCATTCATACAACCCTTCATTAGTCTTGAAGGTTGTCTTCCATTCGTCTCCTTCTCTCATACGAATTTGATGAGAACCACTTTTCAAATCAATCTTTGAAAAAAATTTCACTCTGTTCAAGCAATCCATCAAATCGTCCATTCTTGGCAATGGAAATTTGTACCTAATGGTAATCTTGTTGATCGCTCTCGAGTCAGTACACATTCTCCAGCCTCCATCTTTCTTTGGACTGAGTATTGTCGGAACAACACATGGACTCAAGCTTTCTCTTACCAACCCTTTGTCCATTAAATCCTAGACCTGTCTTTTGACCTCTTCATTCTCCCGTGGCATCAGTCTATATGCTTCTTTGTTTGGTAAACTAGCTCCTGGTATGAGATCAATATGATGACTTATACTTCTAATAGGTGGCAATGAACGAGGTAGTTCGTCCACTACTATGTTAACAAATTCTTCTAGCAACTTCTAGATTTCCCCTGGTAGATCATCCACTCTTGTGCTGGTCAAAACAATTCTAGGTTTCTTGACCACAATGAATTGTGGATCTTCCTTCTTCTTAACCTCCTTAAGAAGTTCCTTTCCACTCATGAGAAGTACAGTGTTGCTTACTTCAGGTTTCACCTCTTTATCCTTAATCGACAACAACATGTGAGTTCTCCCATTCTTCTCTAGGGTGTATGTGTTCTTTCTCCCATCATGAACCACATTTCTGTCATATTGCCACGGTATACCTAGCAATATATGACAAACATCCATGGGAATGAAATCACACAATATCTTGTCGTTATATCCTCCTATTTTAAATTCAACTAAACATTGTTTAGTGACATTTACCTGATGTCCTTTTTGTAGCCACGAAACTCTGTATGGACTTGGGTGTTCAATAGTCTCCAGCTCCAGCTTTTCTACCCTCTCTGTAGAAACAAGATTGTCTGTGCTACCATTGTCCATGATGACCTTGCATACCCTTTCCTTGGTCTTGCAAACAGTCCAAAAAAGACTGTTCCTTTGCACTAGATTCTCCGCCTCTTTTTCTGGCATTAAGAGAACCTTCCTCATCACCAGTGATCTTCCGCCTTCAACATCCTTTGCCTCAAGATTCCACCTCTATGCTTCAGATATGTGAGTCTCACCTCCTTCTTTCTTCTTATCTGGACATTCATAAGATTTGTGTCCATCCTTTCCACATGTAAAGCATTTTATTACTCCACCTCTGCCTCTTCCTCTTCCTCTAGTGTGAGGAAAAGTGTTGTTATCAGCATACTATCCTCTCTGTTCAATATAATTCCCTCTCTGTGAGCTTCCACCTCTCTCAGTATGAGGTTGAGGTTTCTTCCACTCTTCCTTAGGCTTATAATTCCTATCTTGGACAATTTTTTTGCCTCTGGGATGACTTCTGCCTCGACCTCTTTGGCTTTTCTTTCGGCTCATATTCTCTTTAGCTTTCAGGGCCATCTGATAAGCATCTTCTACAGTATGAATGATCATCATGCTCATCTCATCCTGAATGTCATATCTCAGACCATTCATATACCTGGCAACCTTTTCATCATCACTTTCATGATGACCTGCCCTGATGTTTATCTTGTAGAATTCTTTAGTGTACTCCTTCACTGACATCAGCTTCTGTCTCAAATTCCGCATCCTTTGAAACGAGTGATTTGATAATCTTTGGGTATGAATTCCGCCTTCATCTTCACGACCATTCTATCACAACTCTTGTTTTTTTGCTTGCCCTTGCAACGTCTGTCAACTTGTAGTTCATCCCACCACAATGTTGCATGTCCTTTAAGTCTTATGACAACATGTTTGACCTTCTTGTCTTCCTCGACATATTCATAGTCAAAATATGTGTCCAGAGCTCTAATCTAGTCTAGAAGTTCTTCAACATCTAGATTTTCTTCATATACTGGAATGTCCATTTTTGCCCTAACTCTCATTCTTGTAACAACCCTAATCAGGCGTTCATTTGCTGCAACTTCTTCTCCTTCATAACTTCATCTTCATTTTTAGATTCACTGACATCTCCAACACCGGATGTGGGCCTCTATTTTATTTCCATGTCTACGACTTTGGTGCATAGGTTATGTATCTCTCTTTCCATGGCTATATTTGGCACCTGCCTACCCATTTCTCTTGACATTTCCCTTTCCTCTGGCATATTGAGTGTTTTCCTGTCTCTTCTTCTCGGCGAAATGGTGAATCTTTCTTTTCCCTGCTACAAAAAGAAAAGAAATATTTTTGCACTCTGATGCCACTTGACGCAGACCTCCCAACCCACAGGTCGGGAATCTGCACAGGATCTTTTCCTCCTCTGGCCCAAAGAGCTCAACTGGCCCTTCTATTCCCCTTTCAGGAAATCTACACCCACAACGAACCTTGAGGAATTTCCTTTTATACTTCAAGAGATTGGACTTCACAATTCCATGAATCCTGAGGTCAAGCGTCCTATCCTTTCGACCCCCGAAATGTTGAAAAATAGCCAACACTTGACCTTTCCCCTTTCAAATTTTAGCTTTCTCCTTATCGCGATTTCAGGAGTTGCAATGTCATGCAACTATTTCCTTATACTCCTGGAGTCTCGAAACCCGAATCGTCGAAATGTCGAAACCCTAAGGTTCTGCCTCCAAAAGAAAATCAATGTTTCTGGATACCCTCTCGGTCCAACGGTCAGCGCAATTTTGCGTACTGAGAGTTCAGGGTGTCAAAGCTCAAACTCTATGTCCTCTCTATCTTCCGGGTCCCAAAATTTCGAAATCCCGAAAGAGTTCCATCCCTTAAACTTTATGTCGACACAAACCCCGAATTCCTGAATCCTGAATTGACAAAAGACCAAATCACCTCTTCACCCTTTTCTTTGCATTTCGCGATTTCGGAAATCTTGATAGGGATTTTTCTGCTTCTTGTTGACGAGAATGCTGAATTCTCAAACTCTGAAGTTCTGAAATGTCAATGTGATAGTCTCCACCTCTGCACACAAAAGTTTCCCCTATCGCATTTCAGGGATTTGATCAGCCAAAGTCTTGGCTTACTCTTGTCCTCTCAAACCCCGAAATGTCGAAATTCTCGGACTTTGAATTAGACAAGGTCAATGACCCTTATCCACCTTACAACTCCTGCAGATCCTAGGACTCTTGCTATTTTGGGAATTCTCCTTGGAGAATTCTGACCGTCCAATCCTTTACTCTCAAAAGAACTTCTGGTCCTGAACTTGGCCCGGTTTGACGACCATGACCCTTGCTTCCCTTTGAACACTTCGAGTGTGTAATTCCCTCCTGAACTTCCTTAAAATCCTCAAGTACTCTTGGGATAACTCTTGCGCGCACACCTTATGACACTTCTTCAAATACTCCTAATTATTTAAACCCCCTAACTTTGCACAACTCTGCGATAACAATCCTTCAACAATCTCACTCAGGTTATAACTCTGAGACTCTACTCAGCCTATGCACACCTTGCACGGCTCCTGTGCTTAACTTGCACTTCCATGAGAATGAGAACAATGTTATCCCTCCTAAGCTTTCAAAGATAAAAACTCTGAACCCTTGTCAACGTACTCCTTGCGGAAAAACTCCATTGCACTCCTTGTAGGAAGTTTTGCTTAGATAGAGAAACAATTGAAACTCATCCCTTACTATCTCTCTTAGATTTCAAACATTCAACAATAAATCATTCATACATAGCGTAACAACAAATACATAACAGAAAGAGTAAAATAGCTATAAGCATACTATTAAATATACATACATAAAGAATATCACAACAACATAAGTCTGAATCAAAGCTTCATGTATTAATTTAGGATTTTTGTACATGGGTGTTTTCAAATACATTTCTCTGCTTCTTCTCCTCTCTGTTCTCTATGCTCTATTGATTATGTTATTTGTTAATGTTACAATGATACAAGATGAGGGTGTCTATAGTCGGTTTTCCCCCCGCTCCTAAAACTGTCTAATCTGGAATTCAAGGCTACCTACTTACATTTATTATATGTAAATGCCTCTACCTACTACAGACGAGAGTGGATCGCTCAAGGTCTGATTACAATCTGCAAGTATGACCTTTCTTAACTACTTTATTTACGTTTTGGCGCATCCTACTTCAAAACAATTTAAACACCTTTGAACATGTGCCAAAAATGCATTGGTGCTACTCGCGCTCGCTTGTTGCTGATGATGCTCCTGCATCATAAATGCATTATAGCATCAACAACATTTGCATACTCTAGGGATTCGGCCATTATGTATCAATTTAAATATTGAAATTAACTGAGGGAATTCTTAGCTCAATCCCCTTCAACATGTATGCATCAACATAAAATAAATGCATACATGCCTGGTTGTTATCAACCTAATTGTTGCTATCTGACCAACTGATATTTGTAGAATATCACAGACTTCCTCCTTCATCATTTTGATCACCATTCCTGCCACTGATCTAAAAATGAAGAAGACTTGTATTCTTGAAAATATTTGCAAGTAAATTTTATGTGTTAAAATGCAAATGGATCAACTTTGCAACACAACTTTAATAGATTTTACTCATTCTAGATGCATATAAACAATAACATAATTAATGAACAAAAAACACATAACACAACAAATGATAAAGGAGTTCACCCCTCTCTTGGGCTACATCTCATGGTCCAGCTTCCAATGGATCATTTATATTATTTTCTCAAAGTGCTAAAAAATGTGCTTTACAATTCTCAAAATGCCAAATAGACTGCTCCAATGGCTTCAGAACGTCCAAAAACCCATAGCTAGGATTTTTCGGCATCTCGTTTGGCCAAAAAATGTAGATAGGCTTCCTGGAAGTCCCCCCTTCAAGCTTGTTGTCTCTGCATCTACAAATTGTACCCTTGTTGGCCTAACCTAGCCTACATGCAATTTAAAGCGTAAAAAATTGGCACCAGATGCAACCACACAAACGGTACGAACTGTAGGACGGTTACGGGTGCACCTAGCCCCTAACCGCCAAGGCCAAAGTCATGTAGCCATGTGACCACGTGCAAATTCAAATGGGTCTCCGTCCCATAGGCGAATAGCAAAGTAACAAGTGGCAGGTCGTTTGTTTGTAACAACTGTATAAACCACAATCAAAACCAAAACGCGTGCATGCCAACTGGTGCATTGGGGTCATATGATATGGTGGATATGACCGCGAGCTGGGGCTAAGCCCCAGCCCAGACCCCTGCGCCGACCACACATAAACTTTAATTCAAATTTATTTAAACCCGCATATATAACAAGGAATATAGTGGGGCATGTTGGCAACACATACTATGCCAAGGATTTACATGAGGGTGGAGGTCACGGGGTCAAACCTGGTGGACTCCAATAAATTTTAAACGAGCAACCAATAGTATGGTGCCATGTAGTAGCCCATGACTGGGCCACATGGCACCATACAACCAACCACAATCTGCCATGTGTCGCAATACCATTCATCCAAATCTACCAATTGTGCCACTCAACTCTACCACGTGTCATACAGACTGCCACGTCAGCAGCCGTACAGACGGTATGGATTGTACAGTTAGCATCCCATTTTTTTTGCCTGTTTGTCATTTTGAACAGAACATGATATCTCTCGCTCCCGACGTCCGTTTGAACCCAAATGAGTTGCGTTGGGTTCGCAACGACGAGGCCTACGCTCTCATTCGATTTGAAGTGATTCTGATCACTTTGAATTTTTGAGCAAAATTTGATCCCCTGATCACACCTCCCCATTGGGAAGCTTTTGGACCTCCAAAAGACTATTTTCAGTTTATGTGAAGATGAGGGTATAGTTCCCTCATCCTTCCAACCTCAATCCACTTGGCTTTGCTTGGATTTGTACCTTTAAGACCAACTCGAAGATATTCCACATTTCCTCGTTTTGAAGTTCGCATTCTCCTATCAAGGATGGTGTCTTCATGCAGTTCTATAAGATATTCTGGGGAAAAATCATCTATAGAAGGAATCTAAATATGCTCCCCTTGATCATCAATCAATGGAGGCTCATACAATTTCAAATTCTCAACATTAACAACTGCATACATTTGCATATAAGGAGGCAAATTTAAACGAAAGGCATTGTTACCAATCTTGTCGATAATCTTCAAAGGACCATATCAAATCGGTTTCAATTTTTTACCTTCTCCTTTAAGCCTCTCCTTACTGATGTAAAGCCAAAATTCATCTCCAACTTGGAAACTGTGATCAACACGATGCTTTTCATGTCTTGTCTTGCACGTGGCTTGACTCTTTTCCAACTGCTCTTGCACCATTTGATGTATCGATTGAATTTGTTCAATGAACTTTTCTTCCCTATCAATGTCATATTGACCATCGATAGCAATGTCCTTCCCAAATATAAAATCTAATGGAGATTTGGGCAAATAGCCAAAACATGCTTCAAATGGTGACGTTTGAGTTGAAGAGTGCTTAGCTCGATTGTAAGCATGTTGAATGTAGTGTAAATGCTCATCCCAAAGTTTAGGATGCTTGCTGCAATAAGAACGAACAAGATGCACCACTGTTCAATTTACCACTTCTGTCTGACCATCTGTTTGCATATGAAAAGTTCTTCTCTTTTTCAGTTTGGTGTCCATGAGTGCCCATAAACTTGACCAAAAACTTCCAATAAATCGAGAATCCCGATCAGAAATAATGGATTTAGGCAATCCAAAATGCGCCCAAACATTCTAAAAAAACATTTGTGCCATCTGTTCAACTGTAACCTGCTTTGTACAAGGCATCAAAATACACATTTTTCTAAATCGATCAACCACAACATAAAGATAATCATGATTTCATCTAGACATAGGTAAACCTCCTACAAAATCCATGGAAATACTTTCCCAAGGTCGAGAAGGAACCGGAAGTGGAGTACACAAACCCAAATTTCAATTGCTCGGTTTACTTGTGGCACATAACGAACATCCTTGAACATATCTTGAAACACTTTCATTCATTTTAGGCCAGTAGCAGTATCTCTGCAAATTAGACACTGTCTTGCCTACACCAAAATGACCAGCAATAAGAGAAGAATGGGCTTCTCTTATAATGTTGATTCTTTCTCCCTATGGAATACACAACTTGCCAAGATGACACAAAAGATTATCATGCACATGGTAATCCAATTCTTCAACATGGTTAGAATGACACGAAGTTTCATATACTTCTTTGAAATCAGTATCCAAAGCATATTGTTCCACATAACTTCCATGCATGATAGGACTATGCTTAGTAATAACTGAAGCACTAATAATAGGCCTTGAAAGCATATCAACAACTTTGTTATAAATTCCCTTCTTATACCTGATGACCAAGTGGAACTGTTGAAGAAAACCCATCCATCTAAGGTGTCTATCTTGTTGTAGCTTTGTTTGCGATTATAAGTATTGCAGTGGTTCACGATCGGTGTGAACAATGGTTTCTTTTCCCAACAAATAATGTTTCTATTTTTTTACACTTTGTACCAATGCATACAATTCCTTATCATAAGTAGGATAATTAATCATGGCACCATTAAAAGTTTTAGAATGAAAACAAATGGGCTTACCATGTTGTAGCAAAATTGCTCCCATTGCATAATTTCTTGCATCTGTTTGGATTTCAAAAGGTTGTCTTAAATTTGGAAGTGAAAGAACTGGTGTTGAACTTATCTTCTCTTTCAAAGTATCAAAAGCCTTCTGTTGCTTGCCTCCCCATTGAAAAACTTGCTTGACACTTGTCACTGCATGTAGTGGAGCTGCAATGGAAGAAAAGTTAGCAATAAACTTCCTCCAGTATTGGGCTGCTCCCAAAAAACTTCTTACTCTGTCACATTGTTGGGCTTGGGCCATTCCAATATTACTTTGACCTTGGAGGGATCAATTTTTAATTCACCTCCACCAACAATATGCCCTAAGTAAATAAGTGAAGTCTTTCCAAATTCACATTTGGACATTTTTAAAAACAACTTTTCCTTTCTCAAAACATCCAAAACTTGTCTCACATGTTTAACATGCTCTTCACGAGATTTGCTAAAGATCAAAATATCATACAAGTAGACAATAACACAATCATCAAGAAAAGGCCTTAAGACACCATTCATAACTCTCATGAAAGTAGCAGGTGCATTGCAAAGTCCGAAAGGCATTACCATCCATTCAAACAAACCTTTCTTAGTTTTGAAAGTTGTCTTCCATGTGTCTCCCTCGGCAATCCTGATCTGATGATATCCACTTCTCAAATCTAACTTAGTAAAATATTTAACATCTTTCAATTGATCAAGAAAATCATCGATTCTAGGAAGAGGATAACAATTCTTTACTGTAATTTTGTTCAAAGCCCTGAAATCAACACACATATGCCATGTACCGTCTTTCTTTGGCACTAACACAATTGGAGATCCACATGGCGATTAGCTTGGTACAATAACCCCTTTGTCGAGCAACTCTTGGATTTGTTTTTTAATCTCAGCATTTTCCATATCTGACATTCTGTATATACCAATGTTTGGAAGAGGACAATCTTGTTGCAATTGAATTTCATGTTGGATACCCCTTTTTGGAGGTAATCCCTTTGGTTCCTTAAAGATTTCATCATATTGATTAACAAACTCATACAGATCAGATTTCAACTTTATACCATGACCTTGAAATGCTTCATTTTCAATATCATCTTTGGGTTTAATCATTAAGAGAACAAAATTCTTACTAGCATTGACTAATCTCTTCATTTGTCCCATATTTACAAGTGATAAATTCATCTTCTTTGTATGGGCTCTAACAATGTACTCAACTCCATTCTTAAACAAATGATACTTATTCTCATGACGATGAAAAATAGCTTTCCTATCCTATAAATATGGGCTTCCCAACACAATACCACAGATATCCAATGGAATAACATCAAGCTCTACCTCATCAACGAAATGTGCAGTGATAGAAAACCTAAGTTTACACCTTCTTGTTACTTGTAATTTAGCATTATCACATATCCAACCAAGAGGGTATGGCTTAGGATGTGGAATTGTCTCCAACTTTAATTTTTTAATAGTGTCTTCAGATATAAGGTTTGCTTGAGATCCAGTATCAAATAAAGTATCTATCTTAGTATGCTTTGAAACAACCCGTATGTGAAAAAGTTCAATTCTCTCTTTTTCTTGTCGAGTTACATTGAGATTATTGTTACTTGAAGAGCTAGTACTTGCAATAGAACCATTACCTTGATAACCCATAGTTGTGATATTTGTTTCATCACCTGAATCAAAACCTAAATCATGTTGTACAGTTGCAGCAGTCTTTGACTTCCTGTTGTTGCCAAACTTTTTGGGTCTTCTCTCAGGATGAAGTTTCCAACAATGGTCTTCATCATGGCCATCTTTTGAACAATGTTTGCATGTGAATTTCTCTCCCTCTTTCTTAACAACAACATTCTTTTTTCCATTTCCCTTGAACTTCTTCTTTCCTTTGTATCCATGACTGAAAGGCTTCTTGTTACCCTCATGAGTTTCGTTCCTTCCTCTTTCTTCCAAATGAGTGGCCTGAACACAAACTTCATCTAGATTTGAAGGATTAAACATGAGTATAGTATGTCTCAAATAACTATCTAAAGCTCCAATGTATTTGAGTAATGTTTCTTGAGAAGACAAATCTACTCCCAAAACCAAAGCTCTTCTCCTAAATTCTTGAGTAAATCTTTGCATGGTCTGTCCTTTAGCTTGTCTAAAATTTTGCCAATCCATAGTAGCCTTTTGCTTATATGCCAATGGGTAAAATTGTCTTTTAATTGCAACAATAAAATCATTCCAAGAGGTTAAAATTTTACCATGCTTTTTGATGTCCTCCTGAGTTTTGGATTCCCACCAAATGAGTGCTGCACTATCCAATCTTAAAGAAGAAAGCTGAATCTTAGTTTCATCATCTTGAATTTTTTGTATCCTACAATACACCTCAATCTGACGAATCCAATTATCTAATTTCTCAGCATTAACTTCTCCATTGTATATTGGCAATTCAAATTTAATATCAAGCTTTAATGAAGTAATTTGCGAAGGAGTTTTACCATGTCTTCTTGGAGAATTCGGAAGAGGTCTTGAATTGGTAGAAGGAGAAGAAGAAGAAGAAGATGGAGGAGAGGGTGGTGGAGAAGCACCATTCCTTCCATTTCCATTTGGAGTTTTATCACCACTGTCTCCCTTGTGCTTTGTGGGGTTTGAGCCTTCACCTTGCCATCCTGCATTCCTTTCCATCAAGATCTTCATCATCTCTCTCATTTCCATGAAAGCCTTTATGAGATCTTCATCTTCTGCAGGAACATGTTCATGACTTTCTTCATGAGCCATACTTGGTGAATGCCTCCTTGAAACTTGTGGTGATGGTATATGATTCCTCCTTGAAGGATGAGAACTTGGATCCACAAGTTGACCTTCTCCTCTTGTGATTTTCAACCTTGTGAGCATCAGAAAACAAAACACTTGCAAATAATCAAGTCTTCAAAAACCTATGCTTTGATACCAACTTGATCTAAAAATGAAGAAGACTTGTATTCTTGAAAATATTTGCAAGTAAAGTTTATGTGTTAAAATGCAAATGGATCAACTTTGCAGCACAACTTTAATATATTTTACTCATTCTAGATGCATATAAACAACAACATAATTAATGAACAGAAAACACATAACACAGTAAATGATAAAGGAGTTCACCCCTCTCTTGGGCTACATCTCCTGGTCCATCTTCCAATGGATCATTTATATTATTTGCTCAAAGTGCTCAAAAATGTGCTTTTCAATGCTCAAAATGCCAAATAGACTACTCCAATGGCTTCAGAACATCCAAAAACCCCTAGCTTGGATTTTTCGGCACCTTGTTTGGCCAAAAAATGAAGTAGATAGGCTTCCTGGAAGTCCCCCCTTCAATTTTGTTGTCTCTGCATCTACAAATTGCACCCTTGTTGGCTCAACCTAGCCCACACGCAATTTAAAGTGTAAAAACTTGGCACCGGATGCAACCGCACAAACAGTGTGAACTGTAGGATGGTTACGGGCACACCTAGCCCCTAACTGCCAAGGCCAAAGTCATGTGGCCATGTGACCACGTGCAACTTCAGATGGGGCTCCGTCCCATAAGAGAATAGCAAAGTAACAAGTGGCGGGTCGTTTGGTTGTAACAACAGTTTAAACCATAATCAAAAACAAAATGTGTGCATGCCAACTGGTGCATTGGGGTCATATGATATGGCGGATACGACCGCGGGCTGGGGCTAAGCCCCAGCCCAGACCCTTGCACCGACCACACATAAAATTTAATTCAAATTTATTTAAACCCGCATATATAACAAGGAATATAGTGGGGCGTGTTGGAAATGCATACTATGCCAAGGATTTACATGAGGGTGGAGGTCACGGGGTCAAACCCGGTGGACTCCAATAAATTTTAAACGAGCAACCAATAATATGGTGCCACGTGGCAGCCCATGACTAGGCCACGTGGCACCATACAACCAACCACAATCTGCCACATGTCGCAATACCATTCATCCAAATCTACCAACTGTGCCACTCAGCTCTACCACGTGTTGTACGGACTTCCACGTCAACAACCGTACAGACTGTATGGACTGTATAGTCAACATCCCATTTTTTTTGCCTGTTTGTCATTTTGAACAGAACGCGATATCTCTCACTCCCGACGTCTGTTTGAACCCAAACGAGTCGTGTTGGGTTCGCAACAATGAGGCCTATGCTCTCATTTGATTTGAAGTTGTTAGTAACATTTCTCATCCGAAGCACAAGAGCGTTCAGGTCTGCGAGTGGCGCGAGAAGTGCCCGAGCGCAGCACGGAAAAATCTCGTTTTTGGCTTCCAAGCAAGTAAGCGGGTAAGATCAGGATCCATCCATAGGATTAGATCAATGGTTGGCGAGAAATCGTGGCTAGTGGAGTTGTGCTGAGATTAGCACGATGGATAACAACTGTCCATCCAAGGGACACGTGGCGTGAGATCTAGTCACGTCGGTTTTTCGACATTCGGAAGTTCAAAGGGTGAGGGTTCTATGTCATTCTATATCTCGAAACCCTGAACCCCAAAGTGCCGAAAGGCCAAGAGTTAGGCCCGCAGTATCATAGAGCAGTCTCAGCTATCCATCCTAAGGGGACATGTGGTGCACGATGAGGCCCCTCGCCTTTTCACCCATCGTGACTCCGAGGCACAAGGAGTAGCTCCTTCATATCCCCGAAACATGAAGTTTCAGGAGTATCCAGGATCCGAGTCCACAACATTGTCGAGTGAGATCAGTCCCATCATATCTGAGAGGGATGCTTGGTGCCAACTCAAGCCATCTCAGCATTTTTCTCATCGCGATTTTAAGAAGCAAGGATCAGCCCCTTCCTATTCGCGAACGCCAAAAGTGCCTTTGAGAATAAACGCAGGGTCACAACCCATGGTCACATGGAAAATAAAAAGAGAAAGCACAAGAGGGGCCAAAGGTGTTGAACTCAGTCACAGAGACGATCATCGCAATCTCCAAGCACCGTCAGATTCGATCTCAATCTTGTTTTTCACTTGGATTAAATGAAGGTGAAAGGGGGTGGTTGAAACCTCTCCTCACTCATTAAGTGTAAGGTATGGAAGATCTGGCAAGCTGTCTTCCCGAGAGGGTCCTGTGTACCAAAGTTTCCAAAGAAGCGATGCCGAAGTCCTCGACTAGATAGAGAAGTCTGCACACGCTAGCTCGGCACTTAATGGCTCAGCTACTCCCCTTGCAGGAGCCATGCGCAGTTAAGGTGGTGCTTAAAGAAGGATATCAGTACGAGTTTGACTGAAGGGACACCAAGCCTTGGGTGACTGGGCACGCCTCTGTTAGGTGAATTTTCCTAAGTATATAGACTTAGTTTTTGTATTTTGTAAGCATCGATGGTTGACAAAGGCTCCCAATTGTAAAGTTTTGATGAAGCGTTGGTCGCTCTGGTTAATGTATAAGGAATTGGAGAATTATTACTTTATGGATGTCAGCCCCTTTTCCATATCTTTGTTTACTGTGTTAGAACAACTTGGAATTGGAGGATCTAGTCGAGTTGTAGCTCTTATAGGATGATGTAGGTTGGATCATTGTAATAGTTGCATTGTTTCTAATCGGTTCCTGTGATTTTCTTAGCGCTAAACGACTTGGAATTGGAGGATCCAGTCGAGTCACCCCTCAGCTCCTTGAAGCTCTAGACCAAGAGGATCTTGGCTCCTGATTTTTTGATCCTCAATATTCTGAAGGCCTGTCGCCCAAGGCAGTCTTGCTCACCCTTCTCACAAGTCTCCCATCTACCACCCCTTAATCATCTACTGACAGAAGTTGGATCAAGACCTCCCTTGCTCTCTACATACCAAGCCCAGTTTCCTGAAATTAAAGTTGTATATTCTTGAGTCTTTACCCATTCGATCACCCCATTAAACAAATCATGACATAAAACTGATGGGCGTTGGGCTTTGCTCCTGCAAGCAATCCAGGAGTGACTTCTGAAGAGAACCTGGCTACTTTCTATAGTTATGCAGACAACCTGAACATTGAAAATGAAGATGTCTAGATGAGAGTCTTCGTCCAGAGCTTGGATGGTGAGGTGAGGAAGTGGTTTATAGGATTGGCCCCCGGATCTATTGCTGGGATCAAAGCCCTGGATAGTACTTTCCTGAGGCAGTGGGGAGATAGGAAGGATTCCATGTATTACATGATAGAGTTTGGGTCTTTGAAGAAGATGGAAGGAGAGTCTGTCTCCGACTTCTCCAAAAGATTCAATAAGATCTATAAAAAAATCCCTACCAAAATAAAACCCTCAGAATCCTCGGCCAAGATTTCTTATGCTAGTGCGTTTGGCCCCGATTTTTGTCTTTTATTGAGAGAAAGAAGAGCCACCTCCTTAACTCAAATGCAAGATGCGGCCATAGAAGTGGAATCCAATGTATTAGCAGCTGATAGACTGAGGAACAAGGCCAATGCAGATAGAAGAAAGGGAAGATCGGAAACCTCAACTTCTGGCCCATCGGTGCCCCACCCTCAAGTAGATGAACTGACCAAGATGGTGAAGTATCTGTCTGCATATATGGAGAGAATGAAGGTGGAGGGGAGGCAAGCATACAAGGGCCCTCAAAACGCCGAAAACTAAGGAGGTTTTAGGAGGCCAAACAATATTACTTCCCTGACTGTGCAAAGAGAGAGAGGAAGAGACAGAGAAGACCAAAAAATTCAGGCCCCTTTTCAAAACAATTTTGTGGCCAAGGGAGAAGAAGGGGAAACAGATGAGCTTGATCCTGAAATCCATTGCTTCGGGGAAACTCCTCCTTTCCCTCATCTCACTCAGTCAGCATATGAGGAGTCTCTCATTGACAATCAGCTAAATGAACTAAGCAAGGGAGACAAGACTAGTGGCAGCCAAGGCAGGTATGAGCTGAGGTCTAAGAAAAAAACAGTAGCACCTGATGTCCCTGAGCAGTTCACTAGAACAGAAAGACCTGCTAATGAAGTAGAAGACAGTCACAGAGGTAAGAAGCCCTGACCCCTCTCTCCCATAGTCTAGAGTCATGTTCCCAAAATAAGAGAAATTCTGAAGCCTACATCTTCTTTTAATTTCGAGCATGAAATTCAAAAGATCAGAATCCCTGTGCCCCTGACCGAATTGATTAAACATGAAGGGTTCAAGAAACACTTCTCTGAGCTTTTACAATCTGAGGTCTCATGCCTTCCCATAGACTCCATCAATTTGCAAGATGAAAAGCCTGCAGTTATTCTAGGTCCTATGGTAGAAGACAGGAATGACTCATCCCCTCCCTTCTACACTTCCTTGAACATACATGACAAGGTACTGCACAACTTCTTGATGGATTCGAGGGCTTCTCACAACCTCATGCCCAAAACCATCATGGAAGAGTTATAGCTAGAAGTCACCCAAGTCTATCATGACCTCTATTCCTTTGACTCCAGAAAAGTTCAATGTCTAGGGGTTATCAAAGACCTGGTCGTGACCTTGTTTCAGTTGCCCATGAAAAGTGTGGTCATGGATATTGTAGTGGTTGATGTTACCCCCAAGTTCGGTATGTTATTATCAAGATATTGGATAAAAAGACTGGGGGAACTTTGCATATGGATCTCACATATGCTACTATCCCAGTGTTTGGACGAGAGCATAGAAGGCTATACAGGGAAGCCCAACTGGCCTATATAATCAGTGATGAGGCCAATCCTACCAACCATCCCATTTTTGCCTTGGACACTGATTTAGGTTCCAGTGTACTACAACTCACTAATGCTCCTGAGCCTCCTCTAAAACTCAGAAATCCACCCACCACTTCCCATGAATTTCCTCCCTCCATCACCCCCATCTGGAAAATGTTCTTTGATGGATCCTGTTCCAGGGAAGGTGCTGGAGCCGAGGTGTTTTTTGTGTCACCTGCTCATAAAACCACATCTTTGTCATACAAACTAGAATTTGAAGCTACCAACAATGTGGCAGAGTATGAAGCTCTTGTCCTAGGATTAAGAGCCGCAAGGGAAATGGGAATTCAGAAAGTAGCAGTGTTCGGTGATGCAGAGTTGGTGGTCCAACAGATTAGGAACGCTTATCAGGCCAAGCATCATCGACTCAGAAGCTACAGAAATGAGGTATGGGACTTAATTGACAACTTCTTCTTAGCATTCAACATCTCTTTTGTCCCAAGAGAGAAGAACACAGTGGCAGATTCCTTGGCTACATCAGCAAGAAATTTCAAAATACCCTTGCCGCCCAAATTCAGATATGATGTGGAAGTAAAATACAGGCCCTCCATACCCGACAACATCAAACATTGGAAGGTATTCAAGGATGATCTCGAGATCAAGAAATTCTTGGAGACTGTCGAAGAATTTTCAGAAATTCATATCGAACAAGACTCTATCTTTGAAGAAGAGCTTGATGGGGGTAATTTTCTGAGTAAAATAGCAGAGCGTAACATTGTGCAGCTCCCCAGCAACCATATTCCAAGGGGATTGGTTCCTTTGGAAAGGATTTTTTATAGAAATGATGTGTCATTAAAAGGGGAAATCTCGGATTTCCCCTTTTACGCTGGTACTATTTAGTGCAACATTGGCACTGAGAGTGAGCCCAAGTTTGTCAAATTGTCAAAAATCCTGACAAAGGAGCAGAGGTCTGAATACGCTGGACTTTTGCAGGAATTTGCTGATGTTTTTTCCTGGACCTACGAAGACCTCAAAACATAAGACACTTCTGTCATCGAGCATAAAATCTCGTTGAAAGGGGAGGAAAATCCATTTAGGTAGAAGCTGAGACAGATCAATCCTATGCTGCTGCCTATCATGGAGAGGGAAGTGAAGAAGCTACTTCAAGCTCAGATCATTGTACCACTGAGATATTCAGAGTGGGTGGCCAACTTGGTACCAGTAAGGAAAAAGAATGGAGAAATCAGACTCTGTGTAGACTTTAGAAACCTGAATAGGAGCTCACAAAAGGATGACTACCCTTACCAAAGATGGAACATATATTGCAGAGGGTAACAGGAGCATCCAGGATGTCCATGATCGATGGTTTTTCTGGCTACAATCAAGTCTCTGTTCTACCTGAGGACAGGGAAAAGACGACATTTACCACTCCATGGGGCACATTCATGTATGCCAAGATGCCTTTTGGATTGATGAATGCAGGGGAAACATTTCAATGTGCCATGGACATAGCTTTCATTGGGAAAAAGGATAAATTTGTGGTCATCTATCTGGATGACATCACAGTATTTTCAAAATCTAATAAAGAACAACGTTGTCATCTCAGGAAGGTTTTCCTGAAATGCAGGAGTTTTGGCATTTCATTAAATCCCAAGAAGTCTTTGTTCGCCATGCAGGAGGGAAAGTTGCTAGGCCACATAATATCAACAGAAGGAGTCAAGATCAATCCTAGCAGAGTTGAGGCAATACAAGCCTTATCAATCCCAAGGTCCAAGAAGGAGGTCCAATCTTTCCTTGGTAAGATTAATTTTCTGAGGAGGTTTGTGCCTAACTTTGCTAAGGAGGTAAAACTTATAACAGCCATGTTAAGGAAAGTAAATGAAGTAAGGTGGACTTTCGAATCACGAAAGTCCTTTGAGCAAATAAAGAAAGCCCTGACTGAAGCTCCTGTGCTTATCAGTCCCGATTACTTAAAGGATTTCCTTATTTTCTCCTTTGCCTCGCCTGACACGGTGGCTGTTGTTTTATTACAGAAAAATAAGATTGGGCTAGAGTAGCCTATTGCCTATTTCAGCCGAGCATTGAGGGATGTTGAAGTCGGGTATGACACTATGGAGAAGCAGGCCTATGCCCTGGTAAAGGATTTCAAGGCATTTAGAATCTATGTCCTGCAATCAAAAGCCATTGCTTATGTCCCCTCACCTACTGTTAAAGACATTCTTATTCAGCCTGACATAGGCAGGAGGAGGAGTAAGTGGATATCCAAGATTCTGGAATTTGACTTGGAAATAAAGCCTACCAAATTAATCAAAGGTCAAGGTTTAGCCAAGTTGTTGGCTAAAGACAATTGCCAAGCATTGGGGGTAAGTTTCATCAATGAATGCTCAGGAACTCAGCAGGATCAACTGTCTGAAATAGACCCTCAAAGGGAGCCTCCATTGGCTCGATGTCCCTAGTATAAGGATGTCATATATTTTCTGCAAGAGTTGCGGCCTCTAGACAGCCTGCAAAGAAACAACGCAAAAGCTCTGAAGCTCAAAGCAGTCAAATACTACCTTATTGATCAAGTTTTGTATTGGAAAGACCCCCTAGGGTTGCTTTTGACATGTGTAGATCTGCAAGAGGCTGACAGGATCATGGTTGAATTTCACAATAGCCTATGCGGAGGGCATCATTTCTGGAAAACCACATCCTACAAAATCCTTAGGGCTGGATACTACTGGCCCACTGTGTTCACTGACGTCTGCAGAAGGGTCAGAGCCTGCATCAAATGTCAAAGATTTGCAGGAAAACAATAGCTCAAGTCCTTTCCGTTAAATCCTATGGTGGTTTCAGGACCTTTCCAACAGTGGGGCCTAGATTTCATTGGAGAAATTCACCCCACTTCCAGTGGACAACATAGATGGATCCTGACTGCTATAGATTTCTTTACCAAGTGGATTGAAGCTACCCCCACCAGGAATTATTCCCACAACGTAATCATTGGATTCTTGGAGGACCTCATCACAAGATTTGGTTGCCAGAGTAAAATTGTCACTGATAACACAACCTCTTTCAGGGCTAAGCCGTTAGCCAAGTTCTGTGAGCAATTCGGGATCAAACTGATTCACTCCACACCATATTATCCCCAGGGAAACAGTTTAGCATAATCCTCCAATAAAATCCTGATAAGGATCATCAAAAGGTTGTTGGAAGACAACAAGAAGGCCTGGCATTCAAGATTGAAATTTGCTCTATCGGCCAATCGAGTGACCACGAAGAGATCTATAGGTGTCTCTCCCTTCAAATTAGTCTATGGAATAGAGGTTTTTTTTCCTTCTCATTTAGCCATTCCTGTAGAAAAATTCCTCCAGGATCATCAAGAGGAGCCTGATGACACGATTAGAAGGATTCATCAGCTAGTGGAGGTCCAACAGGTCAGGGAGCAAGTAATGGACAGAATTCAGGACCATCAGCAAAGGATCAAGCAGGTTTTTGATAAGAAGGCCAAGAAGGAAGAGTTTTGGATAGGAGACCTGGTACTGAAATGGGATGTTCCTAAGCAAGATAAAGGCAAGCACGGAAAATTCGAATCCCTGTGGATCAGGCCTTTCAAAGTCTTCAAAGTTTTCTTGAATAATACCTACAGGTTGTGGGATTTGAAAGATCAAGAAGCTTTCAATGGCCCTGTGAATGGGCATTTCCTAAAAATATTTTTCTCTTGAGCTACACATAGCTCTTTCGCGGTTGTAAATATTTTTTTTTCTTTCCAGCTTTAAGTTTTAAATAAATGACCCCATAGCCCAACAACAAGGAATTGAAACTGCAAAATAAGTTCTTAGAGCATCACATGGACGACTCTATCCCCCATGGAGCCTAGTGTTAGTAACATTTCTCATCCGAAGCACAAGAGCATTCAGGTCTGTGAGTGGTGCGAGAAGCACTCGAGCATAGCACGAAAAAATATCGTTTTTGGCTTCCAAGCAAGTAAGCGGGCAAGATCAGGATCCATCCATAGGAGCAGATCAATGGTTGGCGGGAAATCGTGGCTAGCAGAGCTGCGCTGAGATTAGTGCGATGGATAGTAGCCGTCCATCCAAGGGACATGTGGCATGAGATCTAGTCACGTCTATTTTTCGACATTTGGAAGTTCAAAGGGTGAGGGTTCTATGTCATTCTATATCTCGAAACCCCAAACCCCGAAGCGCCAAAAACGCCAAGAGCCGGGCCCGCAGTATCATGGAGCAGTCTCAGTTGTCCATCCTAAGGGGACATGTGGTGTGTGATGAGTCCCCTCGCCTTTTCTCCCATTGCGACTCTGACGCACAAGGAGCATCTCCTTCATATCCCCAAAACACAAAGTGCTAGGAGCGTCCAGGACCCAGGCCCACGACATCGCCGAGTGAGCTCAGTGTCGTTAGATCTGTGAGGGACGCGTGGTGCCAATTCAAGCCATCTCGGTGTTTTTCTCATCGTGATTTTAAGAAGCAAGGATCAACCCCTTCCTATTCACGAACGTCAAAAGTGCCTTTGAGAATAAACGTAGGGTCACAGCCCGTGGTCACGTGGAAGATAAAAAGAGCATGTGCAAGAGGGGCCAAAGGCATCGAGCTCAGTCATAGAGAGGATCATCGCGATCTCCAGGCACCATCGGATCCGATCTCAATCTTGTTTTTCGCTTGGAGTAAATGAAGGTGAGAGGGGGTGGTTGAAACCTCTCCTCACTCATTAAGTGTAAGGTATGGAAGATCTGGCAAGCTATCTGCCCGAGAGAGTCCTGTGTACTGATTTTTCCAAAGAATCCATGTCGAAGTCCTCGACTAGACAGAGAAGTCTGCACACGCTAGCTCAACACTTAATGGCTCAACTACTCCCCTTGTAGGAGCCATGCGCAGTTAAGGTGGTGCTTAAAGAAGGATATCAGTACGAGTTTGACTGAAGGGACACCAAGCCTTGGGTGACTGGGCACGCCTCTGTTAGGTGAATTTTCCTGAGTATATAGACTCAGTTTTTGTATTTTGTAAGCATCGATGGTTGAGCAAGGCTCCCGATTGTAAATTTTTTATGAAGCGTTGGTATCTTTGGTTAATGTATAAGGCATTGGAGACTTCTTACTTTATGGATGTCAGCCCCTTTTCCATCTCTTTGTTTACTGTGTTAGAACAACTCGGAATTGGAGGATCCAGTCGAGTTGTAGCTGTTATAGGATGATGTAGTTTGGATCACTGTAACAGTTGCATTGTTTATAATCGGTTCCTATGATTTTCTTAACATTGAACGACTTGGAATTGGAGGATCAAGTCGAGTCACCCCTCAGCTCCTTGAAGCTCTGGACCAAGAGGATATTGGCTCCTGAGTTTTTCATCCTTAATCTTTCGAAGGCCTATCACCCGAGGCAGTCTTTCTCACCCTTCTCACAAGTCTTCCATCTACCACCCCTTAATCATCTATTGACGGAAGTTGGATCAAGACCTCCCTTGCTCTATACATACCAGGCCTGGTTTCCTGAAATTAAAGCTGTATCTTCTTGAGTCTTTACCCATTCGATCATCCCATTAAAAAAATCATGACATAAAACTGATGGGCATTGGGCTCTGCTCCTGCAAGCAATCCAGGAGTGACTTCTAACGCTAATAGAAGCAATTTCGAGTACTTTGAATTTTTGAGAAAAATTTGATCCCCTAATCATCCACCCTCATGGGCCTTCACCTAGATGGAAATCACAAGCAACAACAACATCCACATCTTTAACCCCGCTATATCAGTTTTCCTGAATACACAATCCATCATTAGTCATACTCAAACATAGTAATAGACTATTCTAAATTCACCAGCATGTTATATGCATATCCAAGCATGTACATATGCAAAATTACACATCCATATCCACCAAGAATTTATTATCAGCATGCCTACTAATGCATATTCATTTTAACTTCATTGTATGCCTCATGCACTCTAGTGCATTTCTGTTTCAATTCACATATTTATTTATCTATTTATTTTGTCGTTGGTTGTCCTTGAACTCCTTTAGATCCTTGCTTCCTTGTGTGCTCCCATTCTTCTCATCTTCACTATGGTTCCCTGGTCTGAACACTTTCTAGCCAAGTTCCACTTGGCCATTCTGCAATCCAACCAATGTGTTCTATTTTCAACAACCTCGCCTAGGCAGTCATAACCAACTTTACCTTTATGAAACATTCCATCACCCTCGAATGAAGTAGCTCAAACATTACATCACCCTATTACAAATTTCTTGAATCAAATACTATTACTCCTTATTTTTCCATTAGGTTACTTCATTAACCTTTCCCTGTGAGACCATACCTTTCACACTTAATACCCTTCCCCAATGGAAATCCATTTTCATTCAGTGCCACTTTTCAAGTGATAGAGCATTCCAATTGTTCTACATTGGCATCATGCTTCCATTGTGAACTATTATATTAGAAGTGGATTTCCTTCACTAAGTACTTTTAGACAAGTAGATAAGTCATATCTAATAAATCCTTTCCTAGAACTCCTATGATTGACACATAGGGATTATTCGCACACTACCTCTTAAGCTCTTTGTTTTCTTCCACATCAAGCTTGCAATTGTCTACACATCTCTACCTTCAAGGCTGTTGAGCCTTAATTTTCCTTTCTATGCTCATTAATGACATTATTCATTTGCTAGCTTCATGTCCCATGTGAGGATTCTTTCTTTTGTAGTACTTGCAATTTATTCGCATTCTGGAGTATCAACATAATATTTTTTCTATTATGCTCTTCTCTAGTTCTTTATCCACTTTCCATTACTTTCTTTGTAACTCTTTATTACCTCATCCAACTTTTGTAAGCAATGTCATGCCTCCATGTCCCTAACATATGATACTATTCTTGAATTGATCTAGTTATACCTCTAATCCTGACAAACCTTTTCTGTTTAATTCATGAAGAACATATATGTATCAATATGCACCGTATAACACTTCCATGTTATCCCTTGGTCGATACAGAATTTAATTCTGCACAGGAACTCCCTTCAAACCACTTCCCCCGGTGACCACAGCTTGAAATCGTGGCCAAATCCTTCATGGCACTTTCTGTGTTAGAAATTACTATATCAGAGATCGTGTTGTTGAAAATCGATCGAGGGATGAGATTGACTGTCAACAGTAATTGTTGGCTGCCAACATCCTCTCTCTTTATTAGAGAGCTCTATCTCCGCATTCTGAAAAGTGCTCTCCCAAATCTCCTTTAAATCATGGTCATTGACCCCTTGTCCCAACGAGACCAATTCCGCTAGGAAATAGTGGGTTGCGAACTAGAATGCCTACTATTTTTTCCTCCTCTCCCCACAATGGTCCCCCACTATTGATTTTTCGTTCACAGATCGATAATTATCCGTGGGTCCTACTTCCTTAGAGCCCTGTTCTAATCTCAAACTGATAGGCTCTAGCTCCTTCCTTACCTATGACCTTAGGGCTATGACCTAGGGCTTACCCTCCTAGCGCTTCACAACTTTATAACCTTCAACCAGGACCATATCAACGGTTGTGAATCACTTCGGCTCTTCAGAGCTTCAGGGGTTTCACCTTCATCCAATGTAATATGATCCTATGGGGCAATCTGCACCATCGATTTCAAATTAGACGTAATCTAGACCATTGATATACTCTATCGACCATCAAAAATTGGTGATCGATGAATTCTATTTTCGAATGAAAAGTTTCATCAAAGTCTGCTGACCCTCGACCATCAGCCATCGACGATCGAAGTTTTTCTTTGGTCAATTTTCAACACTTCACCAATTCACCGACCATTGACCATCGGTGACTTTCCTTAGTGAACCAAGGTCATTTCACAAATATCGTCGATCCCCAACCATCGACAATCAACCATATCCTTGCTGACGTGAAAACTATGCTGACATGGCATGACACATCATCATCCCCTTCCTCCTTGAGCCATCAATAGTTTTTCTTGGAAAATGTTTGAACTTTGCACTAATTATGTCGACATCCGATCATCGACCATCGATGGTCAGACATTTTCTTTGGTAGATATTCAACCCTTCACCCAATTTGCCAAAGTTCTTACCATGTCCTTCCACTGCTTGATCCAACAATTGAGAAAGGTTCCAAAGGGATCCTAAATCGACAGTTTGTGTGCCTTCGAGACTTTGGGCTTCAACACTTTTCACTTGTAGAGAATTGAAAATCCCCAGAGTACCAAGTCTTCAGACTATGATATCTATTGTCACATGTGTTATGGAATCAATGGTCGACAGACTTCAGGAGATTTCACATTAGCACACTCCATTCCTCCTGGATGTCGAACTTCCAACTAGCAGATCCACGGACACGTGTCTCCACTAAAGGATGATCTGTATTAACTCTGGACTTTGGGAGATTTTCCTGGATGCAACATGAGGGATCGCTTCTCCCAAAGTTTCTATCATCTAAACCACCACGAGATCTATGGCTCACATTCACTTGCGCGTAGATCAGACAGTTGAGACTTAAACCTACTCAACCTTTTTCTTTGCCTTCATCGAATGACCCTTGCTCACCTACCCTTTGATCGAACAATCCTGGATCTCTCTTGATCCCACAATGGTGATTTCTCTCGAATTCGAAAGGGACGGTCATGATCCTTCAATCCCTTACAAAGGATCTCTGATGTTCTAAGTCCTGTGTAGATTCGGCAATGCCATCCCTCCTGAGATTTTCAACTTCAAGGTCTGAATTCGATCTCAACCACGAGACTCTGACCAATATACCCGATGCATATTGGCCCAGTGTTTCAACCAGAAGCTATGATACCAATATATAACATACCCAACCACCCACAGTCCAGGCTACACCACTTAATCCGACTGCAACACACCTAGCCACCAGCAGGCACGACATGCTACAGACCCAAGACTCAGTTTTTTGATATTATCTCAAAATCAAAGGATTGTTCATGAACATTAGAGGCATGAAAACCACAGGCATAATACAATATCCATGCCACATCATACAAGAGATAAACAATGTGCCATGCACAACAAATACCCAACAGACAGGCAAATTAGAAATACATATCTTAAAGATAATTAAATACCCAACAAAAATAAACATTACACATAAAACATAGAGAGCACTTATCTTTGCAAGTAAACGTTCATCAACTGGCTGCAGACCAAGGACGTTCCTCCCAACCATAGACATTGTTGTTCATTTACTCTCGACAACAGGTCACCCCCGAGCCAAGGCTATGAATCCACAAGGACGGGTCCTAGGCCAAGTCTAAACACACAACAGTTGGCTAAGTCGCTCTCAAGTTTCCCAAACTCACAACAAATCCTAATTTCCCCATCTCTCTTTCCCCCTTAGCCTGCACAACCCAAAGAAGTAAACACCTTTCTCTGCCATGAAGTTTGTGACATTGTTCCATTTCTCTCCAGAACTCCAGTGCTACTGGTCAGGAAATCTCCCTACTGGAAACTCCAAGGACTCTCAGCTATGGACAATTCCATCTGAACTGCCATCAAGCTCATGCACCCAGGAAGCCATTCTCTCATGGAATGATCAATAAATCATTACAACCATTCAACTATGTCTCTCCTCTTCTTTCCATTTGTTTCCATGCTCAGCCCAATAGCACACAAACTAGCAGTAGTTGGTGAAGAAGAAGAGGAACAAGAGAAGAAGGGGAAGAATACTAACCAGGGGAACAACGATCCCCTAACTTCACCTCAAGCCACCCTCACACAACCATTCATATCCATGCTTAGACCAAGAGAATACGAATGCAACAAGAGTGAGGCTCTCAAAAAAGAGGAGTGGAAAAGGTGTAACAACGAATGAATAACAACAAGTGAACAAATAAGAACCAATGAATGAATAAGAACCAGTGAACCCCCACCCGAACCAAAGATGATTTTATATAATTACTTGAAAATCAAGAACCACATGGCCTCCCCCAAGAAGCTCATGTAACCCATTTTCTCCATAAAATCAATTACGGGTAAATAAAATAATAATAAAAATAACTTAGCCCCTCAAACCCCCTCTCTCGTGGAATCATATCCCCCTATCTCTTTTGTCCTTGTCCGTCTTGCAACCTGCGGTGTATTTTATTAATGTATATGAAGTGTTACATTTCCTAGGTGTAGAAATTTCAATACCAATTAAGTATTGCCCAGATTCTCCTGATCTAACAATTATTTGTCACTTGTTAAAGACAGAATCACTTCTACTAATATTCTTGTGGAATTTAAACCATGATCGCCAATGCAATATCAAGAAAAAGAATCAATCAAACATAACACAGATGTTTTATTGGGAAAGCCTAAAGCTAAAAACCCCACTATAATATATTATGTATATCATGGATCATGAAACAATCTCATACAAAACTCTAATCCAAGAGCTCTCAGTAGAATACAATCATTTCACACTGTCATACAAAAATCAACAAATAGATGTGCCAATTCTCTGCCTCCAGACAACCTGCCTTCTCTACACAATCCCTGTAATTGATGAATGAATCCTCTACACTAGGCCGCACATGCTCATGGGCATATCCACTATGTGTGTGATTGCATGAGTGCACTTCACTCAAATCACAATTGATAGCCAACCTATCCCTTTCACCTGTTATCTCAACTGGGTCTCCACTAGATATGACATGCAAGTAGTTAACAGTGGTAAATCTTCTGTTGCATGTGAGATCACTGATTGTGAATTAATTAATAATTAATTCACTAAACTCTAACTAGTGCAAGTTTAGTTACAACTAGTACAACTGATCTTAACTCACTTAACTGAGTTAAACTACTTTACAACTCACATAACTACACTAATAATTCTATTACAACTCCAAATCACTCAGTTATAAATGAGATAATAGATTAATATTTATTTTCCAATTTATTTAAGGGAAAAATAAATTAGACACACATTTCTTGTTGACTTTTCAACACTCCCTCTCAACAAGAAAGGGATTATACTTCACCCCAATCCTATCTCTATGGTATTCAGATTTGCTCCTGTTGAGCACCTTCGTCGAAATGTCTACATCCTGATCTTCCGTAGGAATGTACTGAAGCAACATGATCTTCCACTGCACACAATCTCTGAGATGATGATACCGAATGCCTATATTCTTATATCTATCATGAAACATAGGATTAATCGAGAGTTTAATGCAACTCTGATTATCACAATAAATCATGGTTGGATCTAAATGAGAACCAAACAAACCAACCAAGATATTTCTCATCCAAATAGCCTCACATGCATCTTGAATCGCTGCCATGTATTCTACTTCCACTGAACTGAGTGCCATGGATCTTTGTTTCCTGCTGTACCAAGAAACAACTGTAGATCTAATACTAAAGATCCTCCCTGATGTGATCTTTCTATCCGTTGGACTGCCCACCCAATCTGTATCTGTGAATCCATGTAACTTCACCTCATCCATCTATTTGTACCATAATCCATACTCAGATGTGCCCCTTAGGTATCTCAAGACATGCTTACTCGCCTTCCAAAAGAGCTTGGTAGGATTAACCATTGCTTGACTCAGTTGGTTAACCGCATATCAAATGTTTGGTCTCGTGTTTACTAGATACATTAGTGAACCCACTAACTACCGATAGACAGTAGCATCCACTACCTCTCTAGAAGTAGCATCCTCTTTCCTCCAGTTTCCTAGAAGAGGAGTATCCATGGGTTTGCAGCCCTCCATGTGAAACTTACTCAGTATCTCCCTTACATACTTTCCTTGAGACACAAAAATTTCACCATCTCGCTGCCATGATTCCAATCCAAGGAAATAATGAAGAAGGCCCAAATCCTTCATCTCGAACTCCTTTGCAAGGTCCTCCTTGCATGAGTGTATCAGATTCTCATCACCAGTTAATATTAAATCATCAAAATAAAGAACAATGATTAAAATCTTACCCTCCACCACAATTTGGTATAGGTTTGCATCTGCTTCACTTTTGGTGAATCCCAGTTTAGTGAAATAGTTGTCTATCCGAGTGTACCAAGCACAGGGTGCTTGCTTCAGCCCATACAGTGCTCTCTTGAGTATGCACACATGTGACTCCCTATCAAAGGTCTCAAAACCTTCTGGCTTCTCAATGTACACTTCTTCCTCAATGATCTCGTTGATAAACACAGTTTTTACATCCATATGATGAATGCGCCAGCCCATCTGCACTGAGAGTGCAAAGATGGATCTTATGGAAGAGTACCTTGTGATAGGTGCAAAGGTCTCATCATAATCTATCCCCTCGATCCGTGAAAAGTTCCAGGCCACAAACTTGGCCTTGTATTTCTCAACACTCCCATCAGTAGCTTACTTTACCTTGTACATCCATCTCGAACCTACCACTGATTTGTCAACCGGTCTTGGGACAATTTCCCATGCACTGTTTTTGACAATGGAGTCATACTCCTCTACCATAGCATCTACCCAAGTGGGACCCTGCACTGCTTCCTAAAAGGAAGATGGTTCAGTCACAATACATTTTCTCATGAGAGTCATGTATCTAGTAAATCGATCAGGAGACTATCTCTTTCTGCGCTGTGAAGTAGGGACTCCTACATTCTGTGCAACATCTAGTCTCAATCTATCAACTTCCGTGGTTCACTTTCAGCCATTTTTTATGGATGGCTCTACTTGAGTGGCTTCCTCCACTTCATGAACCTCCTCATGTGGCTGATCCACATCTTGAGACTCATCTTTGGGAATGAGCAATTCCTCTTCTGCATGCAAGTCTAGCTCCCTCTCAAGCGAGAACTGCATGGCTTTCCCTTCATTGAATTTTATATCCCGTCGCATAACAGTCATCTTCTTGTTAGGAAAATAAACACGATAATTATGGGGTGTTTCTGTATACCCCACAAATATCCCAACTTTTGCAATCGGTTCCAGCTTCTTCTTGGCATCCTTGGTCACTTGCACATAAACATATGAGCAAAACATCTTAAAATGAGAAACATCGGGTTTCTTACCAGTGAAAGCTTCTTCAGGTGTACTCATGCCAAGTACTCTATGAGGACAACGGTTTTGCACATAAACCGCAGTATTGCATGCTTCCACCCACAAATGAATTGGTAGGCCCTGATCATGCAACATCGCTCGTGCTACACCCACGATCGTTTTTTTCTTCCTCTTCGCGACCCCATTTTGTTGTGGGTAATGAGGCGCTATGAGGTCTCTTCGAATTCTTTCTTTGCTGCAAAAGTCTTTGAATTCGTTAGAGAAGTATTCTCCACCATTATCACTCCTTAGAGCCCTCACTTGCTTCCCCGACTCTTTCTCCACCAATGCTTTAAACTCAAAAAACTTTGAGAATGTTTGATCCCTCTTCTGCATGAAGAAGATCCAACATTTATGAGAAAATTCATCAACAAAAATAACATAATACCTATGTTTTGTTGTATAATCAATCAAGAATGGTCCACACACATCTGTGTGAATTCTCTCCAGGATCACCGAAGCACGATTCTCCTTTTCATGAAAAGTGAACTTTACATACTTCCCCATGGTGCAACCCTTGCACTGATCAAAATGAGCAAGTGTTCCCATTGGAAGTCTAGTAGATATTTGTTGCATGATCTTCAAGGCTCCATGATGAAGATGGCCCAATCACCTGTGCCATAATTTTCCCTCATCCCAGCTCACTACTTTTTTTGCCTTTCCCATCATGCCAGTGCAACCATCTACCTCCAACATGTAGATATTATTAACTCGAATCCATATCTTCTTGACTTGACCCATTCCTTTATTTTGCAGGAAAGCTTTTCCATCACTGAAAACAATGTCATAGCCTCTGTCCTCCAACATTGCGACTGAGACCAGGTTTTTCTTTAGACCCGGAACATGCATAACATTTTTCAATTGAAATGGTTTACCTGAATCCCTCTGAAAGGTAATGGTACCAATTCTAGTCGCATTGTATCGTCCATCGTCGACCATCTCAATATGCATTCTAATATCTTTCTCCTCCAAGTCACTGAAAGAATCTCTATCTCCCGTCATGTGGAAGGAAGTGCCACTATCCAAATACCAAACCGATCCCAATGCACTTGATTCCATTCATCCGATCAAAGAGAATTCAAGTTAAAATTGAGAGGTAAGGGCCTCACCAATTGCAGCTCCAACAACCTTCTTGTTCTTCCTCTTCTGCAGACAATTAGTAGCAAGATGTCCATGTTCGTGACAATGAAAACACTTCACTTTGGACAAATCCAGCTTCTTGACTTTAGGCTCAGATTTTGAATGGAATTTCTTCCCCTTTCCTCTCCTTTCCTTAGTAGCCAAAGCACAATCCTCTTCATCATCATGCTTTGATGAAGATCCATCTCTGGTGTTCCGCCTGAACTCCTCCTGCACTAGATCTGACCATAGTCGTTCCTAATCTGGCAATTTTTCCCTTCCATTGACAGAGTCTTGATAACTGTGCCAACTCTTGGGAAGTCCTAGGAGTGCCAAGCTCACCAAATCATCATCAATGACTCTCATTCCCACACTCCCTAGCTCATCTCGACATTGGACAAACTTTGTGAGATATTTTGGAATGGAGTCGCCCTTTTCCATCTTGATCTTCCTGAGTTTATCTTTGAGCGCTAATTTCCTATGGTCGTTGTTGTTTTGGAATAGATCCATCAAAATCATCCACATTGCATGTGGTGTGGCTTTCCCATGGAGGCTTGAGACAATGTGGTCTCGTACTCCCTCCAACAGGATCCTCCTCGCCTTTGCCACTTTCTTTTTCCATGCATCAATATTAGCAGTGTCTGTAGTAGCTAGCTTAGGAACATCTCTGTCAATGAATTGCTTCAAGCCATTGTCTTCAAGTACTACCTTCATCCTGTCCTTCCAAGCAATGTAGTTCGAGCTGCCCTCGAGTGCATACTCCAACCTCAAGCCATTGAAATCCATGTCACTCTTGAATCAACTGGAGCACCAAGAAAAAAGTCTTTCTGCAAATTCGAATTCTATCCAATCACAAAATCAGCTTATGCAATCCCTCTTTCTCATTCTAGTCTCACACTGAAACCCCGCGACTACTTCTAACCCAGCCTACGGACCTTATAAGCGTTTCCGCACCTCCCGAGTTATTTGATTGCGGGATTTGTGCATTGTAATGCACAATGGCTTGCAGAAATCTCTAGTGATTTCCGCACTGTGATGCAATGTGGCCTGCGGAAAGTACGCACCCTATGAGTATCTAGGGTGTGTAAATGTCTAGGGATTTCCTCACTGTAATGCACAGTAGCCTGCAAAAATGTACTGTAAAGTTTATGCGCGTACCAGTCAGTAGTACGTCGCCACACCCTGCTAGAGGAGGGACCTACGAAAATTTTGAAATTTACGCACCTCACTTCTGTGGCTCTGATACCATGTAGAAATTTCATTACCAATTAAGTATTACCCAGATTCTCCTGATCTAACAATTATTTGTCTCTTGTTAAATACAAAATCTCTTCTACTAATATTCTTGCGGAATTTAAACCACGATTTCCAATGCAATATCAAGAAAAATAATCAATCAAACATAACACATATGTTTTATTGGGAAAGCGTAAAGCTAAAAACCCCAATATCATATATTATGTATATCATGGATCATGAAACAATCTTATACAAAACTCTAATCCAAGAGCTCTCAGTACAATACAATCGTCTCACACTGTCATATAAAAATCAACAAATACATGTGCCAATTCTCTGCCTCCAAATAGCCTGCCTCCTCTGCACAATCCCTGTAATGGATGAATGAATCCTCTACACTAGGCCACACATGCTCATGGGCATATCCACTATGTGTGTGATTGCATGAGTGTGCTTCACTCAAATCACAACTGATAGCCAACCTGTCCCTTTCACCTATTATCTCAACTGGGTCTCCACTAGATCTGACATGCATGTAGTTAATAGTGGTAAATCTTCAGTTGCATGTGAGATCACTGATTTTGAATTAATTAATAATTAATTCACTAAACTCTCACTATTTCAAGTTTAGTTACAACTAGTACAACTGATCTTAACTCACGTAACTGAGTTAAACTACTTTACAACTCACATAACTACACTAATATTTTTGTTACAACTCCAAATCACTCAGTTATAAATGAGATAATAGATTAATATTTATTGTCCAATTTATTTAAGGGAAAAATATATTAGACACACATTTCTTGTTGACTTTTCAACACTAGGCATTCTGGTCCCTTTTCGAATTTATCTGCTCACCATCCTAAGTCACAATTACAAAATACATTATAATTCACAAGGGTTAAAACTGGGATTTTACATCATCTATGAAGATTACATAGTAAAGAGAACCTCCTAGAGATTTGACAAGAGCACATCCTTTGCAAATTCCTTCATGTGCATATTGTAGTTCTAGTATTCATTCAACCATATTTTCGAGGAAAGGTAATGCTTGATAGTTGATATGAGCATACCTTCTATGCCAAAGTTCATTGGGATTGACTTCATCATGTACAAGAGATTCATCATTTATTTCTAGTAGTTTGTATAGTCATCCTTCATGGGTTCCAATAACTCTAGCATTCTCTATGTTGTATTCTCTAGACCAAGATAATATTTTTCCATCTACAAAGGCTATTCTGTTTCCTTTGTCTTCTAGGAAAGATATGGATACAAGATTATTTTCTAAACTAGGTACATATAAGACATTGCTCAAATGAACATTGTTACCTGTTTTCAATTTGATGGAGGCTTGACCAATTCCTTCGACTGGATAGGTGTTCTTATCTCCAAATTATACCATGTACGATGTCCTCTTTTCATTTAGATTAGAGAGTCTGACTTGATCTCTCATCATATGCCTGGAAACTCCACTTTCAATTATCCACATGTCATCTTCAAGAGTTCTTGTGAGAGTTGAATAGTGTAGATGATCCATCTTTTCATTCATGATTTCTGTTGATTGATAATTGGTCAAACTTTGGCTTTGACCCAAAATCTCAACCTTGATGTTTTTTCCTTCTGAGAGTGCCAAGAGGTGCATTGGACTAAGGTACACTAGAATATCTTCTTCTTGAGTAAGGAGTTCCATCATAAGGTGTTGGGAAAGAGTTTTAGGGTTTTTGCAACTACACCTGTTAGTAACCCTAGCAACAGTGCTTCAGTAACTGCACCTACTAGAAACCCTAGTGTAAGTTCTGTAAGAGCTTGATAACCTTATGGCTTAGCTTCCTTCTAGTGGTTAGACTAAATGAAGGAGGTGTGGGCCCATAACCTGTTAGAAAAGTGTGTGTGCTCATTTAACTATAGACAATTTAACAATATTGTCACCCAACCATAGGCACAAATTCCACCCCCGAGCACCTTGAACTTGACGGAGAGAAGAATTACGGTTGAAAATAAATAGCCAACCAAGGATAATGCACCAAGAAAATATAACCAATACTGATAAGAAATTCCAACCCAGAAAGACCAAAATTACAGGTTTTAGTAACTGCAGCTGCAACTGCTCCCCAGACTTGCGCACTACTAGATTTCTGCAATTTCGACTTGTGTGTATCAAATGAGCTATGGTGCCTTATATTTATACTTATCTCTCTAGGTTTTCTAGGTCGACTTCTCTTTTTATAGGCTAAAGAATCAATATAAAATATTTTCTTTAGCCAACTTTACCTCTAGGGTTATGTCCAAGTATTTTAGGGTTCTTCTTGCTTCCTAAAATATTCTAATCTCATCAAAGGTCACAAGTGGAGGTTAATACCTCCCGCATCTACCATAATATCAATACTTACTTCAAGCTCATACCTTTGATGATGATTCCATTCTCCCTTGGATCCTTGCTCCTCCTCAACTTCTTGATGAGGCTAGGCACTTCTAATTTATAGCCTTGATAGATAGGGAGAGCTCCTATGCAAATGGACAATAGAAAAATACTCTTGATCACTCCTTCTCTTGCTCAAGAATTTCCTTTGTTATATAGATCCTTGGAAGAGCCTTGGGAGAGCTTCTAGATCTTTTAGATACCACTAGAGACTCAAATGTTGTTAGTTCCAAGGCTCATTCCACAATGATACAATTCATCCCTCATCTATCTCTTCGTAACTCCATGAATCTAGAAGGTTTTAAAAATCATCGCTTGTTGCACTACAACTGATGTGTGATGATCATCGCATGTTGTCTCCTATGAGACACATGATGACCTCCAAAAAGGGCCCAAGTCTCAAGTAAACCATGTTTTTTGGATTTCATCTACTACTGAACTCCCTTTTGACCTGTAGGGTGGAAATTAATGCTATAACAAATGTTTTATATTAACGAAGTACATAGAAAATTTAGTAAGGATTTAAGTCCTCATTGTAAACTCCTAGTATAAAATAACTGCCACATTTTCATTTTAATCATCCTTTGGAAAATATGCCCAATAAGAAAAAGAGAGTTTTATTATGGAGATACTGTAAATACACTAGGACATGAGGACCGTTCATTCAAATGTTCCGAGCGATATAAATGGTACACAACACTCTTTCCTAAATAAAAGTGTTCAAATAAAGTTTGGACTTATGGAATAGTATTGTCAAGTTGTATGCCAAAGGTATCCAATTTTAAGGAGTTGATTTTTTGGTGCATTGACAATTTCAACAACGAGAAGAGGATAATTCAATTGCATGGGAAGACACCTATTTCCTTGGCACCCACAATATTCAGAAGGATGCTCAAGCTCCCCGATCCTACTATGATGTTCAAACATTAAGAAGAAGACACCTTTTAAAGGGCCAACCATGGAGGGACACATATCTTGGATAGTTTTATTTTGAAGTCATCGATCTACTTTGAGAACTCCACCAAAATAGAGGTATGTTCTTTGAAATACCCCTATAAAGAGTTTTCCTGGTTATTTTCCAGAATTATTGGACAAGAATCCATGACCACTATCCCGAGATATGTATTGTATGTCTTGCACCTATCTATTCATGAGAGTGTTATGTTTGATTGGGATCAAATTATTTTGAGCGAAGTTTCTTTCTAGCTTGTAAATTTATAGAAAACTAAAAAATTCTTTATGATTTCCTACCTTATTTTCACAATTACATACTACCATATTTTAAAGACTTTCCTCGTGCAAGGAATGTTGATTTTGGCGAAGACCCAATTCATTTTTATGAAGTAAAAAAATTATTTCTGTCTACTTTCAAGAAGCTAGTTTATGGTGCCGCCACATCAAGATTGTCTATATACGTTGTTTCCTTCTTGGTAGGAAAGGGGGTTTTCAAAAACTTGGATGACTTCAGTTTCATAAAATTGTATGAATTTGAGGGAAAGCCTTCTTTACTTCCTTTTTATATATCAGATAAACTCTTTGTTACTGAATTTTGCAAGCAATACAATTTCTGGGTGCACTTCTTTAATGAGAAGAGAGAAAGGCAGTCCATTCCACTGCCCTGGAAAATTGGGAAAATTACTATCAAAAGTATCTCCCATTTGGATGAACTTGCTAGTCATTTCGATAATTTCAAGCTAAAATAAGCTCTTGACGTTTCAATATTCAACCCCAATAATATGTTTACAACACACATGTCTGCATTCGGTTACGACTCGATGTTTGTAAAGACTACCCAATTTAAGGAATGAGGTGGGGATAATCAAAACCCCATGGAATCCATCCCTGATAAAGTTTATGATGATCTTGATACTCTGGTTAGCACTAACGATTAGTAAAAATAGAAGGGTTGAACCACAAGGAGTGGTCACCCTAACCCCAATTCACCCAATGTATCATAGAGTAATTCTTCATCAAAAAATAGGACCTAGGAAAGCAGTATTGGACAAAAGAATTCCCATTCAAAAATTATGGTGATGGAGGGGATGAAAAACCTTCAGTAGGAGATATTGAGAAAACAAATAATTCCCCTGTAGCACTCAAAAGATAAAAATATGTAATATGTAATTCAGAAAGGAGAGAAGGAAGTTCCAGTACATGAACTTGAAGATACGAAAGTGGACGTTGAAGTAGAAGACCCTGACTAGGTCGAACAAAGATTTCTAGAAAATAGAGAACTAACACAATAATTGGCTTATCAATATCCATTGGTATTTGAGGAGGAATATGTTACATTTCACCATGTGTCCTTTAAAAAAGAATATAAAAAGTTGTTAATTGAAAAAATAACTTCAAAAATAAAAACAAAAATTGCTAAAAAGTGGAACTTTGAGATTTATTTACAAGGGGTGACACCCTTAAAAGTCATGAAATTTCATGAAGAAACTGGAGAAGCACTCAAGTATTAAATTGATGAAATTGAACAAGAAAAACAGGTCTTGAAAGAAAAAACAAAAGAATTATGAAATGCCTTACTATCGAAGCCTTTGTTCATCGAGCCATTTGACACATCCCAACTTATTAGCACTTTATAAGATATGTCTGAATCAAGTTCTAGAGTAAGGAGTGCTTCAAAATTATTGACAACCATTAGACAATATATTGGAGATAACATCCAAAAAATAATTGCTCTAATATTTGAGATATGGTAACTAGCTACTGGTTCTACTATACTTTCCTCAAGGATTACAAATTATAAAGAATATCTCCAAAAGGACTTGGATAGTGATGAAAAATTCTAGAAGGAATTTATTGGCACATTTTCTTTGAAAATCTCCAATTTGAATGATATGCAAAGGAGAGAGCATAATATATTGTCTAAAACCCGATTAAGGCAAATCAACGTAGGTTGGTTTAAATGAATTGAATGTTTAAAATAAATATTCGAGGAATGTGATGTCACAAATATCAAAAGGGGTGCTTATTTTTAAAGCTTGTTGATTTGATGAAGGATCTGAGGGTCCCACATTTGATAATGGATTTAATTCTAATTTCTAAAGATTAGTTACAAGGACACTTGAATTCCCTAAATATTTCACAGGAAAATGATTTCAATGAAATAACTGAATACTCGGAAGAGGAAGTAGAAAATTGGTCAATTCACTATGTAAATAAAAATGAAGATGTTGAAGATACTTTGCACCAGATCAATTTTTATATTAGAGACATTAAAAAAGAATTATTCAATGCAAAAATTAAGCATGAGATGACGATTGCTTTCATGAAGTAGTATACCAAATTATGGTTAAATAATACATTGATAAAGATAATTGAGCCACATCAACAAAAAGTAGTTACCATTGCCACATAACCTCTAGACAAAAAATGTACAAGAACCACTCCAACAAGAAAATGAATGAGGGTACTTTCCATCATAGTAAGCCAAATAGTCATATTATTCATTTTCCTTCTTAGTTAGTAGTCATCCAACCTTTTTTTTTCAGGATTTGTGAAAACTAAAGGTCAACCCTGGACTATGTCTTATTTTTATCTTCCAAGTATTTCTTTAATTTCATGGTCCATGGGAGCCCAATACTAGTCCTCTTTGAAGGACAAATTCCATTTACTTTTATGAATATTACAAACAATATTATTTTTTAAACATTTGTATATTTTTTAGGATCCCCAAAGAACTATTTGGGGCACTACATTAGTGATTTCTTGGGCTTTGAGTTGAAATCATGATATTTCAAATGTGTGTCTATCAAAATGTTTTTGTGTTTTAATGGAGTGATCATGTTAAGTTATTTGCAAATGCAAGCTATATTTCTTATCTTTTCCAATAATGTGCCTTATATTGATCATGCTATGATGGAAATGTTGTCTCTTAAAATTTCTTACTTTTATGGTTTACAGTCTTCTACCATATTGTAAATAATCATTTTTTTGAACAAGCATGGTCTTTTCTCAGGCGTTCTCTACATCTGAATACTTATTTTTTGAAATCCTAGTCTTTTATAACCTTTTTGGTAAATTGTAATATATATATATATATATATATATATATATATA
>CBVK0100020473.1:0-38314 GCA_900067695.1 Picea abies | reverse complement strand
CATGTGAGACTAAAGAAAAGTTTGATGAAAATGCTAGTCTCTTGTTGTTAAAGTTAAGGAAGGTTTGTAGGAATGTGATCATATACAGTAGGTCTATTATAGAGCTACAAATAAGATTTGGATGATGAAATTGATGAGGGATTTTGGTTGAGGTACATGTTGAGTACATGGTTGAGACAAGTAGTTGATGAGTTGGCACATACATGGGGTGTATAGTTGATGATGTTGGTACATACTGATGAGTCATAGTTGATGAGTAGTTGACACATGATTGGTACATACTTGGTACATGGTTGGATGCACTTGTTTATGGTACAGGTTGATTACAAGTTGTTTGGTATAGGTTGGTGTATGGTTGATGCACTTGTTTATGGTACAGGTTGATTATAGGTTGAGGTACAGGTTGATGCATGGTTTAGTTTTATTGGTACAATTTTACAGTGGTATATCTCACAATGATAGTGTGACAGTGGTTCCATCATTCTACTTATACTTCAGGGTGGCAGGATGAGGCAAGGACAGGTGGTTGTAGGCACCTTCCGGTTGTAGCCGAAGAACATAGGGGGTTGTAGCCTCCTTCTATTTGTAGCCAAAGAATTGGGGAGTTGGAGCTTCCCTCAGGTTGTAGCCTGAGAAACTAGGGGGTTGGAGCCTCCTCCCAGTTGCTGCTGGAAAAAAAAGGAAGTTGGTGCTTCCAATGAATGTAATTCTTCAAGACATATAAGAAAAAGCATTCTGTGGTTTTCTCGCGATTTGGGTTTCCATGTAAAACACTGGTGTACTATGTATGTGTGTGATTGTTTATTTATTATTGCTCATTATTGGATAATAATTCTACATAGATATAACATTTGAAGAAAAATGATTATATTTACGCTATTACTGATTCAACCCCCCCTCTCGATAATCCAACAGTACTCAGGGAAGATGTCAGATCATGCTTTACAGAGTATACCCAGAGGGTGTTTCCATGTTCGAGTTACACTTACACCAGTAATTTTCTCTAGTGTCAATTGGCGTAACTGTTCTTCCTACTAGTTAGTTGTTTTCTTGATTTGTCATTAGGAAATTTTTAGTGTGTGCTCTATGTCTTGCACTAGCTAAACCTTGTTGAATTTTCACTATGTTATGCTCAAGCATGAGGTTTATTTCATTTAGCATGTACTTGAACCATAAATAAATGAAACAATACCATACACAAGTGTTGCAATAACCGAGATCACAAGAAGAATAATCATGCACAAGAACAAAAGAAATATCCTGGGAAAATCATTCTCAACAAGGGAGAAAAAACCCAACAATTCTTTTCTATATTCTCAAGAGAATATCCTCCAACCATGTAACCCTAATGCACACAAGAGGGTTCTATACAACCTTGAAACTTGCGTCCAAGAGAGGTGTGCACTTCAACCCTAGAAATGTACTTACTGAAATTTCCAAATGACAAGTGAATTGTGTGTTTATTCAATGGGGAAATCAACTTTATTTAGACTAGATTGGGCAGACCAAAAATGGTGTCTATTGGAACAATAGGGTCGACCTCAATAACTTAGAAAATAATTAATTATTACAATAAACATTAATTATATTTCACATATGGTGGGGTAGAACTGTACCCTTTACATCACAATTAGGGTTACAGGTAAATCTTACTCTCAAAAAATATAGAAAGGGATCCATACATCCACTAGTGCTCAACCACTAGGGACACGTGCAACTATGCTCAACCATAGGGACATCCTAATCAAACAATCTCAAGGATGACTCAACTGATTCCACAAGGCAGGAGACCACATGTCATAACAACTCAGTCCAGAGTCTAGTGCACACCCATCACATGGAAACCTTAACCCCACACCGGGGTACACATCGTCTCATCTCAATCTAGAGAGGAATGAAAAAACCATATCATGGGAATCCTCACCTCACAAAGGGGCACACATCATCTCATATCAGTCCAAAGAGGAATGACACACCCATATCATGGGCACACCCAACACATGGTCTCTCTCATAGGCTTACTCAACTCAGTCTCAGAGGAGAACGTGTCTTGGAGGATGTATCACAAAACTTTAATCATGAACACTCCCTCTCAACTAGGGAGGCATTTTACACCAGGCCATTTCTCTCATGGAAGTACTTGAAATTCATCTTGGCAAGCGGTTTGGTGAAGATATTTGCAATATTCTCATGTGTAGGAAGTTATTGCATGTGTACTGCTTTCCTCTGCACCATGTCTATGATATAATGATATTTTATCTCAATGTGTTTCGATTTATCATGAAACATAGGGTTCTAAGAGAGATTCACACAACTCTAGTTATCACAATGAATAATGGTAGGATCCATCTCATGATAAAATAAATCTTAGAATATTTTGAAGCCACACTCCTTCATATACTGCCACACTCAATTCTATATACTCTGGTTCTGTGGTACTCAAGGCCACAAAAATCTATTTCCTATTGCACCAGGAAATCATGGCAGACCCCAAAGTAAAACAACAACTAGATGTGCTATTCCGGTCCATTGTGCTCCCTTCCCAATCTGCATCGGCATATCCCTGCAAACTCATGTCTACACTGTAGGCATATCTCAGGCCATATCTAACTATGCCTCATAGATATCTCAATATATGTTTTGTTTCTATCCAGTGAGTCTGTCTTGGCTGACTCATGAAATGACTAAGCACATTCACTACATAGCATATATCAGGTCTGGTGTTAACCAGATACATCAATGATCAAATCATCTTTCAATATAAATGTGGATCAGTATCCCCTGAATCAATAGAAGCATCGTTCATTTTCTTAAAATCCATCACCATTAGTGTAGGCATTGATTTGCAGTTTGTCATACCGAACTTCTTCAATATATCCACTGTATATTTTCCTTGAATCAGGAAAATCTCATCAGTCCTCTGCCATACTTCTAGTCCCAAGAATTAGTGCATCATACCCATATCCTTCATCTAGAATTCAAACGTCAATGCTCGCTTGCATTCAACAATAAGTCTTTCTGATCCGGTGAGGAATAAGTCATCCACATACAGGACCAAGATCAAGAACTCGTCGCCAACAATGTGATAATATAGGTTTGGATCAAAAACACTTTTTTTGAATCCCAAACTCATCAAGAATCCATCCATCTTCTCGTACCAAGAATGAGGTGCCTGCTTTATTCCATACAGGGCTTTGTTCAACCTACACACATGATATTTCTCATTGTGTATCACGAATCCTTATGGCTACTCGATGTGAAATTATTCCTCAATATCACCATTGATAAATGTTGTCTTTACATCCATTTGATGGATTTTTCAACCCATGGATGCAACTAATGCAATGATAGTACAGATGGAGGTGTATCAGGATACTGGAGCAAATGTCTCCTCATAATCAATTCCCTCCACCTATGAGAATCCTCTGGCTACAAATCTCTCTTTGTATTTCTCGACACTTCCATCAGCTGCATGCTTGATTTTATAGATCCACTTGGAAGTTACTACAGACTTCCCTTTTGGCCTTGGAACAATATCCCACACATAATTCTTCAATATGGACTGATACTCTTCTGCCATGGCATCTTTCCATACCTGTTGTCCTGATTCTTCTCCATGACAATAAGGCTTAGTATCAATGATGTGGCTCATGGTTGAGAAATAGCTCAAAAATCTCTTTGGTCTCTTGCTCTCTCGAAATGTTCCTTGAGGAGTTGCATGGCCCTCTTACTCATGCAGAGTTTGTCAAGCCCAGACATGTATTTTATGTCCTACTGCAATGTCTCTGGGAACATCAACTGGAGCAACTGGATCAACTGGAAAAAATGGATCAACATGAACAATGGTTGTCTCCCTATGAACAGTTGAAGGGGGAGAGGGTATTGTATCGCTTGTCAATCTGCATCTGATATTCTCTGTATTTTCAAAAGGCTATCTCTTCCTCATAGATGACATCTTTGCTTACCTCAATCTATCTCTGACCAGGGATGTATATTCGACATGCCTTCAAAGATTCACTGTATCCCACAAATGTACCCTTTCTGCATGAGGGGTTTAGCTTAGACCTCATCTCTTTGGGTACATGAAAGTATACTGGACATCCAAATATCCTGAAGTGTCCAATCTTAGGTTTCTATATGATGAAGGCTTCTTCATGAGTTATGTTCTTCAAAATCTGGTGAGGAATCATGTTCTAAACATATACTGTTTCCATGCATGCTTCTACCCATAGAATCATAGGTAGTCTCTGATCATGTATCATTGCTTTGGTTGCCTCAATGATGGTTATTTTCTTTCTCTCTGCAACCCCATTTTGTTGAGGGTTGTAAGGAACTTCGTACTCCCTCTTCATCCTTGCTTCAATACAGAAGTTGTTGAAATCCTTGGAGGTGTATTCTCCTCCATTATATGATCTTAGTACCTTGATATTTCTTTCGGCCAGGTTCTCAAACTGAACTTTGAATTATTGAAATCTTGCAAGGAATCCATCCTTAGAATTTAGGAAATAAATCCAAGTTTTTTGAAAGTGATCATCTATGAATATTACATAGTACAGATATCCATTCAGGGAGGCAATAGTCATTGTCCCACACACATATGAATGTATCAAGTCCAAAATTTCCTTGGATCTACTATCATTGCTCAAGAAGGACCCATTGACATTATTTCCAAGGGAAAGACCTCTGTAGACACCTTTATGTTGAATCTATATCTTTGGAAGGCATGTTACCATTTTCCCTAGAGCTGGAAGGGCTCTATAATGAATGTGAGAAAGTCTCCTATGCCATAGCTCACTCAATATGATAGTATCATGTAACAGGCCTTGGATTGGTCGGATAGTCAACTTGTATAAGTTATTTTCTCAAACACCAATTAATCTGGAAGAATTTATATGTGATTCCTTGTGCCATGCAAGAAATTTTCCTTCAGAAAAGGTAACCTTGTATCCTTTTTCTTCTAAGGAAGAAATGGAGAAAAGGTTCCTCTTCGTCCCAGGTACATATAGTACCTCACTTAACGAAAGAGGTATGTCAGAATCTAGTTGGAATGTAGAAGTTACAACCCCTTTCACATTATATCTGACATTTCCTCCAAGTACAATATGTAGATTGGCCTCTTTCTCAACAAGATCTGTTAGATGATCTCTATATCCAGTCATGTGCCTAGAGGCACCACTCTCAATTAACCAAATATCATTACCAGTAGGAACCATACTCGAGAGTGATAAAATGAATAATAAATATTCTTCTTTGATGTATTCATGTCTCTGAAGTCTTGTCTTCCAGGAACTGAATTTGCTTTATCCATCAAGCTTATCTTCCATCATAGTTCTGTTCATCATGTTTTTAGATTCTTCACAAACCTTTACCAACTGGGATAGGAAACCTAACATCTAGGATAGGATATAAATATTAGGTTTTGTTGGTATTATGACTGCCAACAATAAGACTTGAAAGTAAGAACATCAATGAGATGAAAATCTCCTTCAATGAGCTGTAAAAACCCTAAATGTGAATTTTCTACAGAAAATTGCGAAACCTTAGGGCCAAAAATCCAAAATTCTCTAAATTGCAATCTAAGAGTTGTTGGAGGTGCGTTAAGGGAGTCCATACACCCCTATGCAATTTTATGCCCAAAGTTTCAATATTAAGTGTTGGAACACCCAAAAAAGAAGAGGGTTATACAGATTTTTGGAAACCCTAGGAGGGTCGTACAGTTCTGCAGAAGAGAGAGGACGACTGCTAGAAGCTTGTGCAATGTATTCTTCAATACCTATGCTCTGATACCATGTTTAATTTTCACTATGCTAGGAATCATGTACTTGAACCATAAACAAATGCATCAATACCATACACATGTGTTGCAATAACTAAGATCATAAGAAGAATAACCATGCACAAGAACACAAGAAATATCCTAGGAAAACTCTTCACAACAAGGGAGAAAAAACCCAAAAATCCTTTGCTATATTCTCAAGAGGATATCCTCCAACCATGTAACCCTAATTCACACAAGAGGGTACTCTAAAACCTTAAAACATGCGCCCAAGAGAGGTGTGCACTTCATCCCTAGAAATGTAATTGCTGAAATTTCCAAATGACAAGTGACTTGTGTGTTTCCTCAATGGGGAAATAACCTTTGATATACTAGAATGGATAGACCAAAAGTGGTTTATATTGGCACAACAAGGATGGCCTCAAAAAATTATAAAATAATTAATTATTACAATAAACATTAATTATCTTTCACATATGGTGGGGTCGCCTGTACCCTTTACATCACAATTAGGGTTACAGGTAAATCTTACTCTCAGACAATATAGAAAGGGATCCATACATCCACTAGTGCTCAGCCACTAGGGACACATCCACTTGTTCTCAACCAAAGGGATGTCCTACTCAAATAATCTCAATCCTAACTCAACTAAGTCCATAAGGCAGGAGACCACACATCATAAAAACTTAGTCCAGATTATGACGCACACCCATCACATTTGCACCTTCACCCCACACAAGGGTACACATCATCTCATCTCAATCCAGAGAGGAATGACACACCCATCTCATGGGAATCCTCACCCCACACAGGGGAACATATCATCTCATCTCAGTCGAGAGAGGAATGAGACACCCATATCATGGGCACACCCAACACATCGGCTCTCTCACAAGTCGACTCAACTCAGTATCAGAGGAGAACGTGTCTTGGAGGATGTATCACGAAGTTGTAATCATCAAAAAACCTTAAAGTGTTGGTTGATCATGTCAAAAGGTGGAAGATCAAAATCTTCGTTGTTCGCATAGGCTTCATAGCCTGCCGCTGGTTAATTTGGAGCCACATGTGCCACCATTGAGGCGCAAGCTAGATAAATAAGGCTCATTCAAAGCTACTGGGCCATAGGAAACTATACCCAAGCTATCTCTAAGAGAAGACTTTACTGCACCGAAGGAATTCATTGTTTCTGAGCTTGAGACCGAAGGTTTCAGGTCAACAAATCCTCTGATCATTGACTTATATATGCCACTTCTAATTCAGATATTCCTTCCCGAGGTGACTTCACCTAAACGATAGTTTGTTCGGTGAGTGGCGATGGAAGAAACTAATGCTACTTCATCAGGGAGTCCTCAAACTCCCATCTCAGCTACTGCAGGAGGGGGCATTGTACCTCCTCCCCCATCTCCACCTATCGGGACTACAACTATCCAGATGCCCACTACTTTGGGCAGTGGCACAATCCCTTCGATGAATTTAACCATTGTTCCCTCCATCCAGAACACTTCTAGTGCTCCTTTTTCATATGGGACATTAGGTTTTGATTCTAGTTAGTTTCTAACATACTCTACTCTACAAATCATTGGTCTGGGGGCAAGGATCTATAAGGTTTCTTTGCAAAGACCCATCAAAGGTGCCACTTCCTCATTCAACATTGTCCCTTATGGTGGGGGTCACACCCCTCCTTCGTCCCCTTCACTCGGAGGCACTTTTTAGTAGTTGATCAGGCTTAATACCAACCTTAGTTTGTTTAGTGGAGGGAGTCTTGGACCTCAATCCTACATGACTCTGGTGGTATCCATGCCATTTTCTTTGTTTGGTGCATTTGGAAATAACGCTTTCTCATCATCTACTTTCTCGACCGGGGGAAAATCCATTTTTGTTCAACAAAACCCTACACAAGGTTTCATTCCTTCACAGGGAGCGATGAGAATAATTTACTCCTCATGAGGTCTTGGAAATACTTGGCAAGGGATGTTGATCAGGGGAAACCCCTCCCACACTCTATGGAACCCCGTGCAAGGTTTATTACCTATTCCATGAGGGTCAACTAGGGGAAACCCCAACCAAGGCCCTTGGAATACTGTATAGGGAGTGATCCCTGCACAGGGCATGTTATCCAACTTTGGGAATCAATCGATGATGCATAATAAAACACAAGTCCCTTTTACTGGATAGGGCCACCATGGTATCTACCAAAACCTTGCCCAGTAGTCAAACTTTTCCTTGTAACTTGGTGCCAACAAAAATCCAAGCCCCTCTTTTCATGTAAATATGCCACAACCAAGACTACCTTCTATGGAAACTATGCATTTGCCAAAATTTTCGAGACTTTTAAATGACCCAATCTGTCATGATCCGCGTTGGTCCCCCATTCCGAATAAGTTTCCCTCAGACATCCCTAAGTTTGAAGGAAATCCTAATGAATATCCAAGTGATCATGTCACGACATTTCACCTATGGTGCTCATCCAACTCGTTAAAATATGATTTCATTTAGTTGCATTTGTTTCAACACACTCTTATAGGGGGTGCAGTGAAATGGTATATCAAGCTCGATAACTCGAAGTAAGCTTATTTTAAAAAACTGGCCATGGTTTTCTTGAACCATTTCCAACTACCAGTAGATACGACGTCGGCATCGATTTGTTGGCCAACTTTGAGCAAATGAAAGATGACCACATCTCAGATCACATCCAAGAATGGCGACATCAAAAGAGTTTGATCAAAGTTAAGGTCCCTCTCACATTTTTCTCAAGTGGTTCCTAAAGTCCTTAGTACCTTGTGTATCCAAATATGTCGCGACGTTCGATTTTTTTTTCCGAAGAAGAGGCTATCATGAGAGCCCAGCAACTGGATTTGTTTTAATCTCAGTCTGGTATGCTATACATGATCCTACCCGATGTACCATGGTCGACGTTCGACAAGGCCAAACAAAATTTTGGGCCTCACGTCGATGACATAGTAGGCTCAACACATATAAATTCCACATATCAATTTTCTAATCAATTACAATAGTTATCGATTCAACAGAGTGTGTCCAACCAAACTCCTAGTTCGACTACCCCCGTAACCCAAATGTCAGATGTACACAGTGTGCAATTGACAAATCCCAAGGGTAACCAACAATCCAAGTGAAAGAGGAAACCTAAAAAAAAGAAGGGTAAGGGGGATAAAAAGGCTGAAAATAATGTTGGAGAGGGAAAAAACGAAAAAGAGAAAGGTGAAGTTTTCATGTAAGATTTTCATAGACAACTGCTTGACTCACCAATGCCCCCAGCTTGAGGAATCCCATAAGCTATTGGCACAACAACAACCTATCATGTTAACTAACCCTTTTCCATAAGGCAAAAACATGGCTCAAGCTTCCTCATCCACGAGCGCACCTGGGGGAAGTCAGGGAACCCACACACCCAATAATAACAAGGGGGCCATACAAATTTATACGATGAAATCTGAATCTATTCTACAGACCAGAGCTCATAACTATGGAATTCCATAATCTGTTGAAAATGGAAAAGAATCCTCCAACCCACTGACTCCTCTTCAAATTAAGAATATAGTGGGAGAAATGATGACTCACATCCCTAAAGGTGCATTCAAAAAGGATTCTCACAACCTAAATGCAAGGGCTGCTTAGAATTACTCCATCGTGGACGATCTGGAACAAACTCCTTCTGCAATATCTTCTCTGGAAGTCCTCCAGAGTTTCCCCTCATAGAGGAAAGCATTGTTATCCTCCTTGGGAGTGGCCAAGAACACTAACTCATGAATGATTTTTTTTTACCCTACTGACCATAAACCTTGTCTTCCTCACCATGTCTCTTTTCATATAGTAGTGGTGCATGCCACAAAATCATTGACACAAAACATTTTCCGTATGGTGGTGGATGAGGGTTCCTCAACTTGTGTGATTTCGTTGGCATGTTGGAATGCCATCGACCAAACTAATTTATCTTCATCTCCCACATTGCTAACTGCGTTTGACGGGCGATATTTCAGACCACATGGAATGATTCCCTCTTCCCCCGTGCAATTGGAGGGAAAAACTATGTGTGTCAAAGTAGAAGTAATTGATGCACCTATCGACTACAATATTTTGTTAGGGTGGAGTTGGACCTATGCCATGACAATGGTTGTATCCATCATGTTTTGGGTCTTATGTTTCCCTCACAAAGGTCAGATCATAAACATTGATCAATTATCCTTCTCTCATCCCGAACCTTCATCGGGGGCATCCATGGTCCTGATGATTGATAGCCCACAACCACGTACTGTCAACTTAGGTGTCGGATTGTTTCCATATTTAATGGGAAATTTTGATTATTTGTTGCCTGCCAATGATGTTATGTTTATTTCGGTTTCCCTTGACCAGCTGAAGGCTGTAATATTTCAAGTTGTTTTTTTTAGAACAAGTTACTTTAAGGACTCATGAAATTTACCTTTTGCATAGGATTCTATGGAAGGGGTAGGGAACCTTGGCATGGCCATGCCCTTATCCACTATCGAGGTTACATACAATATTGTCCAACAAGCCTCGACCAACCTTGATTCGGCTCCCCCACAGGAGCTAGACCCTATTTGCGAGCCTATCTGGGCTCAAGATTCTCTCATTGCCTACAACCCTTTGGACTTAGTATTTCCCTCTAACGAGGAGATACTGGAGGAAATTATTGGGCCAGAAAAACCTTGGGACGATCTTCACCACATATCTTATTTCTTACCCGAGCTCAAGATAATAGAGGAAGGAGAGTTCATTACGAAAATGAATGGAGATTCCCCTTGTCTTATTAAGCCTCTGGCTACACATGGGATATATGCTAAGGGAAACATGGAAAGTATATATGAAATGATTCCTATCGACATCTCCAAAACCCCTGGTGTCATGGAAAATGTTTTCGTTGGAGCAGATTGTTCTCCCAAAGATATTCAAATCTACACTAAATTGTTTAAATAATTTCACAACATTTTTTTCTGGTCTTATGAGGAGATGTCAAGAATTGACCCACATATTGTTGAACACGAGATCATAACTTATCCTGATGTTAATCGTGTCTGACAGAAGATTCTCCTGGTCAATCCTCATAAGGCAGTGACGATAAAGGCATAAGTAGAGAAACTAATCAAAGTTGGTTTCATATACCCCATGCAATTGACAGAATGGGTATCGAACCATGTTCTTGTTAACAAGAAGCAAGGTAAAATCCATGTATGTATGTAATTTCACGAATTGAAAAAGGATTGCTCGAAAGACAATTTTCCAACCCCATTTATTGACCAGATTGTCGATGAAGGCATAGGTTGTGAGGTATTTTCTTTCATGGATGGTTTTTCCAGGTATAATCAAATTCATATCAAGCCTGAGGACCAACATAAAATGGATTTTATTTGTCCTTGGGGTACATTCACATATAGAAAAATGCGTTTTGGCCTTAAGAATGTTGGAGCCACTTTTCATTGGGCCATGTCGTTTTCTTTCCATGACCTCAAACACATAATCGAGGTGTATCTTGATGATCTAGCATCACGTTCTCATAAGAGATCCGACCATCCCACCCACTTATGACTAATCTTTGAGAGGTGTCGCTACTATCAGATTCACCTGAATCCCAACAAGTGTATCTTTTGTGTGACATTGAGACACTTGTTAGGTTTCATCGTGTCAACTAGAGGGATCATGGTCGATCCTTTGAAGGTTGAGGAAATAGTTCAATTTCCTCCCCTGTGCACAATTCCCTAGCTTCAAAGTCTACAGGGGAAATCCAATTTTCTTCGGTGTTTTGTTTCTAACTATTCCGAGATTACTAAAGGGTTCATGTGTCTCTTGAAAAAAGGGGCCCCATTCTGTTGGGATGAAGCAACTTAGAACTCTTTTGAAGCATTGAAACACACTTTGACATCTGCCCCCTTGCTCAGTCCTCTAGATTATGGCAAGGATTTCTTGTTGTATTTGGCTGCTACAAATTCTACTATCGACATGGTATTGGTCTAAGAGGATTACGCGCTCAGAGAGAATGTTATCCACTACCTTGGTCGATGCGTAGTTGGACTGGAACTCAACTACACACATGTTGAGAAACTCACTTTGGAAGCTATTCACGTTGTCCAATGGTTCTGTCATTATATTTTAATTCACAATACCACCGTCGTAGTTGTTGTCAACCCTTTTCAATATGTGTTAACACGACGGGTCATTAGTGGGAAAATTAGTTGATGGATAGTCATCCTGTAAGAGTTTGACTTGGATTTTGTTTCGTAGAAATATTAAAAGTCCATGGTCTTTGTTGAAATAATCTTAGAAATTCCGGTCGAGAGTGGTGATATTTTTTCTGAAGAGTCATTGAGAAATGGAGATCTTTTTCTTATCACGTCTTTGGACCCTTGGTATGGAGATATACTTATGTATCTTTAGAATTTGAAGTTCCCTTCTTCTTCTTCTCACGATGAGCGTCGACGAATACACCACCAAGCATGGAACTATCTGATCCTCGATGACACTTTGTATTATCGAGGAGTGGATTTAATTCTCCAATGATGTCTTACCCATGAAGAAGGAGAGCTTCTTTTGAATGGATTTCATACATGAGCATGTGGCGGTCATCTGTCTGGGTTGGAAACAACCCAAAAGATTCTTCGTGCTGGATACTATTGGCCCTCATTAACAAAAGATTATGTAGATGTAGTAAACAAGTGTCACCCATGCTAGATATTCTCTCAGAAGATGTGGGAACATACAACTCCCATGTTCCCATTTATTGTCGTAGTTCCTTCACCAAGTGGGGAATTGATTTCACTACATGTCACCTAGTTTCATCTAGGGTGCATCGTTATATCGTCGTAGCAGTAGACTACTTTACTAAGTGGGTCGAAGCTATGATGACATTCAACAATGATGGGGAGACAACTTCCCTTTTCATTCTCAACCAGATTGTAGCCAGGTTCAGTATTCTGAAGGATATTTTCACAGACCATGGAAGTCACTTCCAGAACAAAATGATGTCTGAATTAGCATCAAAACTAGGGTTTAAACATGAACATTCATCACCTTAATACCCACAAGTGAATGGTTAGGTATAAGTTGTTAATAAGTCTCTCAATACTATTCTGCAACGAATAATTAATTCGACCAATTCAAATTGGCATTTGATGTTGTACTCGACACTTTGGGATTATCAAACTTTAGTTAAGAATGCTACCGGTTTTTCACCTTTTCGACTCATCTATGGGTTGGAGGAAGTATTTCCCATTGAATTTCAAATCCCTTCTCTGAATTTGGCAGTGGAACTATTGCCCGACACTACATCGCTTGAAGAACGCTTTTTATATCTTGAGCAGCTCAATGAGTAGTTCCAGAATGCATCCTTGGGTAATGAGGCTCACAAACAACACATCAAGTGTCAGTATGATCGGTTTGTCTTCCCTTGTATTTTCTTCGAAGGTGATCTTGTTCTGGTATACGACCAAGAAAAATATCCCTTGGTGGTAGGAAAATTCAAACCCATGTGGTTCAGACCTTTCATTGTGAAAGAAGTCTTAGAAAATGGTGCTTATCATCTAGTTGATTTTGAGGTTAACACTTTATCAGAGCCTAGAAATGGGCTCTACCTTAAGAATTATTATGCTTAGGTCAGTCACCTGAGCATGACTTCTTGTCTATATGTATAGTATTTTATACAATCTTGTCTTCTTCTTTTTTATGGACGTGTAGTTATTGTGTTTTCTTTTCATTGTGGAAGATGTCAAGTGAATATGAGGTCTATGTTGGGTTTGTAGACGGTGCTAGATGACACACTCAGAGGCTTGCTTCCATATCTTGGGTGATTTTTACACCTTTTGGTTAGTTGATGTCTTCTAGAGGAATTTGTCTGGGCAAAGCAACCAATAATGTTGTTGAGTATCATGAAGTAATAGATTTACTACTATTAATTTTTGAGCTATTATTAGGTTTCTTTTCAATTTACTGGATAACAATAGCATAGGTAGGATCACTGAGAGAAACACAATCACAAGATAAAAAACATTTATCTTGGGAAACCCTCATGGGGGAGAAAACCCAACACAACTTCCTTAATATAGATAACCAATACAATGCCAAGACAATAAACCAAAACACTAGAGAATATCCAACAATGAGAAATGCACCTATCTCTTACTTCTTCTCCCAACTACAACTCTCCAGACTTGCACACTTGATTAGTGAATGAGTGAGTGTGATAATGAGGCACTGGATTCCTTTATTTATACTAGCTGGCAAGTGATGGAAAGGTGTCTCTTCACTGGGCAAGGCCGACTTGTCTTCTTAGTGGTTAAAACCACTTTAATTAAGACTGGGGGACGACTTCTTAATTTTCATAATACAATTAGGGTTTGACCAATCCGCAAAAGGGGATTTGTTCAATTACAATGCTCGAAATGATCAATCCAGAAAAGGGGATTGATCTCATGAATAATGACTCAATAATAAATAGAATACTCTTTGCATTTACAATATTTCAACACTCCCCCTTAACAAGAAGGGTATTCTACAGACACAACTCAATACAACATCATCAGGAGAGAGAGAGAGGGAAACAACATCAACATCTGGAACACTAACTGGAATATCTATAAATCATCAGAATTTTTTCTCATCATCATCATTCACAACATGGAGCTGGAGTAGCATGATCATCCTCATCAACATGAGGCTAAAGTAACATCATCATCATCTTTAGCGTGAGGCTAAAGTAACATCATCATCTTATTTATCATGAGGCTAAAGTAATATCATCAACATCTTAGGCATGAGGCTAAAGTAACATCATCATATTCAACATTAAATCTGAAATAACATCATCATCATCATCTTCAATAAGAATATAAAGTAGCATCATCATCATCATCATCTTCAACAAGAAGATGAACTGGCATCATCATCATCTGCATCGACATGGATTAGTATAACACTAATACATAATCATCATCAATAAAAACACAAGGATGATACAACATAAAAAAAAACAATATCACAACACGAAGGATGGAGCATCATCAACATCAACACTAGGCTGGAAATATTCATCATGAAGCTGGCATCTCAATAACATCAGCACAAAGCAAGAAATCTTCAGCATGAAGCTGGAAATATTCAGCACGAGGATGGAATCACAACAACATCAACACAAAGCTAGAAATCTTCAACATGAGGTTGGCTTCAACAACATCAACACGAAGATGGAAATCTTTAGCACGAGGCTGACATCAACAACATTATCACAAAGTTTGAAATATTCAGCACTAGGCTGGCATCACAACATCTTTTGGTACTCTGATAGATCCAAAGGATCTGCCCAGGAATCAAAATATTCCCTAGGATATAAAATCCTAACGGAGCTACCACTACTGACCAAAGCTAGCATATGCATGCACAAGTACTCTAACAGCCTATCCTTATGGACCTTCAATATCTATCGAGGGATGATCGATCCCCTAGGATATAAAATCCTAACTGAGCTACCCACTATTGGTCAGGATACCATAGTATCATCAACATTACTCCCCCTTTCAAGAGAGGTCCATCCAAACTATAGCAAACTTGTCTCGAAAGTATTTAAACTTTACATGAGACAGAGGCTTGGTTTACAACCTGCTCATTTGTGCCAACATATTGGAGCTTTAAATCTCCCCTCTGCATCATATCATGAATGAAGTGATACCATATATCTATGTTCTTCGACTCGTCATGGAACACATCATCTTTATATGACTCTGGTTATCACATAGGATCACGGTGGCTTCCATATCCAGAAAAAATAGATCTGTCAACAACATATGAAGCCATATGGCTTCACAACTGACGGAACATGCAAAAATGTACTTTGATTCTGTCATGCTGGAAGAAATGTTGGATTGCTTCCTACTCTTCCATGAAGTCATGGTTGACCCTAGACTGAAACAACATCTTGAAGTGCTCTTTCTATCAGAAAAACTTCTAGCTCAGTCTGAATCAATATATCCATACAATCTGAAGTCACGATCTCTAGTATAAAAGAGACCAAAGTCCAACATACCCTTAAGGTATCTCATCACATGTTTTGTGGAAACAAGTTGAAAATGTCTGGGATCTACCAGATATTGATTCAAGGTGTTCACAAAAAAACATATATATGGCCTAGTATTCGTCAGATACATCAACGAACCAATGATTTGTCTGTACAAAGTAGCATCAACCAATTCTAACGAGGTATATACCAGGAGCTTCAAATTCGTTTCCATGGGTGTGTACATGGATTTACATTCCAACATGTTAAAATTATTCATTATTTTAACTGCATGCTTCCCTTAGTTAAGGAATATCTTCTTTGGTCTCTACCAAAATTCAATACTGAAGAGATAATGCATTAGGTCTTTCATCAAACTCTGTAGCAAGCATCTTCTACAATCCGTGATGATATTTTCTTCATCTTTGTCAAGAATACATCATCTACATATAGTAGCAACATCACTAGCTCATCATTCATAACCTTGAGGTAAATGTTAGAATCATCTTTACTCTTGGTAAAGCCCAAGCTCGTTAAGAAACTATCAATTCTTCCATATCAAGCTCTAGGATCTTGCGTCAACCTGTATAGATCCTTCTTCAAACTGTAGACCTGAGTCTTTCTGTCTTCAACTTCAAATGAAATTTTCACATCACTTTGTACCAACCTGGTACACTTGTTCCACTGCAACTCAATCTACATAGTCATGTGCGAGTTCTATGTGCTTTTTTCAAAGCACTATCTGTCTCACTTCCTAAGAGTATGCCCTCTCCTCTTTCTGCAACTGTTCCTTCTGGAACTAGGAATCTATACTTGCATCTGCTTTGAAGCTGAGAATGGTTTTTCCATTCTCACTAACTGTTGAAATCTAAGAGTAACTCCCCTATTCCATCATGGCAACAACTTCATCTGAAACTGAGAGTGGCTCAATAACTGATACTGAAGGTATCTCTTCTTCTTTCATGGAGGTAATTCTATATTTTATTTTAGTCATGTCTCCATGACCCAACTAATGTACTGCACCAACTTCCACTCAATTTTAAATATGGGGATTTCTCCCCCTGCATCTCATACTATATATGAATCATGGTTGTTCTTGTTGTCTTCATGAATACTGGAACTATTTATGCAATTACTGGAGTCATTGTCTCATCATAGTCTTCTCCCTCTTGCTGGGAGAATCCTCTGGACACACATCAGGATTTTCACATATGCAACATGCTTGATTGGTTAGATCAATCTTGGAAGTCAATTTTGACTTCTTTTCTAGTCTCATGGAAAAATACATATCCTAGTATTTTTGACTGGCTTCATTCTCTGTCACTGAAACAAGGGAATCTTCCCAGGAGATTTCATATCTCATAGAAGTTTTTGAAGCTATGATCTAGTATTCTCATGGAATCTATATCCTAGTCCTGGAATTTGTCTCTTCATCTGATCCTTTCCGAGATCAGGCTTACTCTCTATTTCTTCTGAGTCTACAAGTACTTCATCATATATTATGGGGTATACTTGGTGTTGAATGCCAAGTCTAACTATGAAAAGTTGAGTCAGACTTCAAGTGAATTCTGCTTCTTTTCAAGGTGTCTTCATTATCCTTTGAACAAGTCTATTGTGAGTTATTTTTCTAATGTTCAGTCATCTTTGGAGCATTCTTCTCCTTACAATCAATATCCATCTGAAATACTTTGGATTTGAAAAGATGGCTTCTTCTTCATATTCTTTGGTACATGAATGTATATGATTATGTACATAGTCGGCTTCATGTCTCATCTAATCTGTTGCCTTATGCAACCTTCACTATACCTTTCTCAGGGTTATCACTTGTGACCTAAAACAAGGTAAAAAAAAAAACAAGAAAGAATAATACTCTTTTTGTTGCACCTATTTTGTCACCTAAATGAGAAAAATAGGGGTGCTTACAAGCCCAGTTGCATCATCTAGGCAAGAGAACAGTAGAGGAAAGAGTTAGAAATATAAAGCATAAAAGATAAGCAAAGAATTAAACTAAGAATGATAAAAGGAATTAAACTATAGTGCATAAGGACATTAGAACAAGAAATAAACAAGACTCATGCCACCAATGGAAAGGATTGTATTAGTGGAAAGAAAAAACCAAAGAGAAAGTGAGACTTTGGGTCCCCTCTTCCTCCAAGAGAGGGCTCTTGGACCCACAAATATTGAGATCTTCTTACAAGTGAGGAATTAAACTGAAATGGCGAGGAGAATCCAAAGAACATCCAATCTAGAGGTGATATGAATGGCTAACTGAAATGGTGCTAGCATGCTCTTGATGAGGAAAGAGGATCCTCCAAGAGAACATCAACAACATAACACTACAAATTAATTCATTTAAAATGTAGTGCACCCATGGCCTCTTTTTATAGCATAACTTTGAGGCATTATTCAGCCATATTTTAGTGTGAACAAGGGGCCTTTTGGGGCACCCTTAGGTATTTGACCAGCCCCCCAATCAGATTCAGCCGATATTTGGGTGTCAAATCGACTTGGAAGCTGAACTAGAAGTGGGTGGAGAGCCGACCAAAATCATAAATGCACCGTTTTGAGGTGTGCATGGATTTTAGCATCCTCATTCACGCATCGAGTGCATGCGCTCTTTTCTGAGGTTTGCAACTGGTGCACGTGCACGTGCTTCCTGTATATCTTTAGCGCATGCTGATTTTATAACTAGTTGTATAGTTTTGGACCTTTTGGAAATGCATTCTTGGTCATTTTTGGTCCATGGGAGAACTAATAGTTGTTTGAAGATGCTGGATTCCTGTAACCATTTGCGGATGAAATTTTAGTGATAGCAGATGCCCCTTGATGGATGAGGTTAGGAGCATACGTATAGTCAAAATTCATCAATGTTTCTTCTACTGAGAGTGTCTTTGTAAGAAAGAGCGATAATGAGAGTATCAAGAGCGACTCGTTGGAGGGAGAGGGGAACCTGTAGGACCCAACCTTTGGCAAGGTGTAAAAATAAATTGTGTACAAATGAGGCGGGCATGTTCCATGCTCATGTTATGTAACTAAAAAATGTGTAATACAATAACTGAAGCTGTGTGTTGGTGTAGATGACCACAACACCCTCAGGGGCGTGTTGATAATAGTAGAGGACAATTCTGATGGTGAATAAACTCTAAAAAGAGGTGATGACACTTAGAGGAAGTATCGAGGATTCACAGGCATGGATGGTCTAACAATGTTCAGAGGTCTTCGACAAATATAAAAAAAAATGCACTAGGCGCAAAGTAAGACCCACCGCAACATGAGAAAGTGTTGAAGTTGAATGTGGTGGGGGTCAATGACATCAGAGAGCAATGATGGTTCTCTCTATGCCATCTGAGACTCCTCATTGTAAAGGTAATGAGAGTCAAGATACTGTCGCCCTACTGGAAACTGTGCTGATGTCGACAGAAAGGGAGACGTGACTTCGAGAAGTGGAGGGATTCATGAAATCTAGTTGGAAAAAATCAGGAAATGATGAGTAACATGGACGAAGTCTAGGAGTAGTGAGACTCAAGACTTCCTTTGGTTTGGGAGTGATGTAAAGTGGCTGCAACCATGAAATTGAATTTAGTGTCAAGGGGAGAACTAGATGAGGGTAAATTGTGCTAAACGCGTGACAAAATGGATAAACACAGAGATCAAAAGGTGTATGGGTTGTAGGATACTCGGGGTTTATGGATAATGTCATTGATGCTAGGAAGTAAAAAATGCCCCAAACAAGGGAGAAAAGGGTTTCTTTGCTGGGAAAAGGAAGGCCGCTAGAGGCGACAACAGAAAGCTATGAAAATACGGAAAAAGGGTTTGTACAATTACCAAAAGAATAAAAAATAAATTGGGATAACTATGCAGATATAGAAACGGGTGCCTCAATGTAAGATGGATTGGCTTGATGATGGCGCAAGTTGCTTTGGAAAACAAGTGGAGGGTTAGGGCCCCATAGGCGAGTTTTTGTATTGGGGAAATGTATGGAGGACAATCTGCATATGGGAAAACTGGCAGTGGATGAAATGGATGGTTAATGATACTGTGGGGGTGCAGTCAAAACAAAACCATGATAAAGTAATGGGGGAGTCCATTTGGGCAGGTTAGAAAAATGAGGAGAAGGAGTATGTGGCTGGTTCTCGACATTATGTAAGACTATTGGGACTCCCATCCCTAAAGAGTGAAAACAACATGAGTGTCAAAATGCCCAGGGGAACTATGAATGGGACACGTCATGTGGGGGAGAGTGCTACCAGGTGACAGTACCGAAATGCAGTGGAGGTGATAGTATTGCAGAGCTGGATATAAGGATCCTAGAGGAAAAGATCGGAGGGTGTGAATGGGAAATGCATTTTGATATTTAGAGGGAATGACTACATGCCAGTGTTGGTAATATACCTGAAAGGATACTACTGAGGTGTAATGATCAGGTACCTGCACACATGAAAATCAAATACCTGACGTGAACAATATCTAAAGAGAAAGATCATATAGTATTTATTCAATAAGGTAAACATGTGTACCTGAGCGGAATATGAGAAAAATCCCCCCCCGGGGCTGAGGATGGAAAGTGGCCCAGGGAATGGAATGGTGTCGATGACGGGGTTTTGACCCCATCGTTGGAGATGGTTTGAAAAACAAGTGCCCGAAGCTCCTGGAATTGAGTCTGGAAGTTTGGAAAAATGGACTATATATAGTTGTAGGGCTCGCAATGCCACCTCATTTGTACCTGCTATCGTAGTGAGTGGACAGGCGATTTGAGAGGAGATTTGGAGATTCTAGGTGATTGAGGTAGCCATTCTAGGATCCACAAGTGTCAGGATAGTTATCGTATCGTCCTGCATAGGACAGTTTTTTGTTTTTTTGGCAGGGATGTACGGGGGTCGTACGTGGTTTTTAGTGAGTGTGGGCCCCTCAGTGAGCGGGTGATCAAAGGATTCCTGAGCATGTGTGCACGGATATATATTTGATAGCTATGCATGGGTGCACTCAAGTGAGGAAAATAGGCGTGCATGGGATGCGCACTTGTGTGAATCACAGCTGCGCATGCATGCGTGACTGTGGTCTTGACAGTTGCACATATGTGCACAACTACGTGACGAACAATTGCGCCCAAAGGTGCATTTTTTTATGTGACAGGAGCACATGTGTGTGCCCTTGTATCATCGACAGGCATGCATGTGTGCATGAATGTGGGATTGACATGCATGCATATGTGTGCACTTGTGGGGAAAAAATCCGTGCCCTTGAGGCAAAGCGGAAAAAGTGTAAAAAATTGACTTTTTTGGATTGTTTAGATGTTTTTAATGGGTTGTGATGGCTGATCAAGTTTTGTTTATGTGGATGCAAGTGACACTGTGACTATATCAGTGCATTGGAGAGAGAGGGATTGGTCACATCTGCGAGAGGCAGTGACCAATGAGGAGCCAACAATCCGTGATACTTTGGCAGCTTGTGGGCTGCTGAAGTTCTTTGAGTGCCCCCTGATATGGGCCCAAGAGTACCTCTTACAGTTATTGATTTAGATGTGGAGTCTGGATCTGCATTTTTTTATGGTGCGGGGTGAGAAGCTAGCCTTTAGTATGGTGGATGATGTATATTTTCTGACTGGGCTCCCTTTTCGAGAAACTCCCTTATCAGCGGAGCCCATGGTACCTGGGGATGGGCAGTTGGTTGTCTTAGCCGGAGGTACTGTACGAGGGAAAAATTCATGTCGGGCTTTTTGGTGAGTATTGGGGCGATGGACGCCCTTGTTCATTGTTTTGTGGCAGCGATGGTTGTGAGAGTATATGGGTCCCTCGCGACTCAGCGGTTCAGTGGCGGTTAACTGAGGATTATGGAGAGGGGATTGGTAGGTGAGCATTTTGCCTGGGGCTTGATGCTGCATGCCAAGATGTTAAGGCAGCTAGATAGGTGTCGAGCTACAGACTCAAGGGATTTTTCCTTTGGTTCTATCTTGGTGGAATGGTTCTTGGAGAGGGTGCCTATGTTGTGCCTGAGAGTGTTGTTGGGCACACCTGGTGTGCGAGAGTCGCGACTGAGGCGGTGGGCAATGATTTTAATTCGTCACGGGGGTGGGGAGGGTGGCCACTATTTCACAGCCGAGTCTGCATAGGTGTGACATCATATGCCATAGATCATATTGCAATACCCATATTTCGAGGTGGACTTCCTGGATGATCCGGAGATGGTGTTACCCCCAAGAGAGGTGTTCGACCACAGAGGTATGATGTGATATTTTGATTTTTCAGATAGTATAGCATGTGTATTTTTATGTATGGGTGGATGTTGATGCTATCATTTGTTTTTTGTATGTTCATATGTGGGGCCTCGTGGGCATGAGGTTGAGATGTTTAGAGCGCCAGCTCGTCAGGGGCCAGTGAGACCTTTACGGGGAGGGTCGCGGGCAAGAGAGAGGTGGCGATGGGATGATGCTTATGAAAGACCCGTTGATGAGGAGAGAGTGGCTAGGAGATGTCACTTTGACGACCCTAGTGCAGGGCCGTCACACGCTCCTCTGGTTGAGACCGGGGGAGAGTTTGAGGATATTCGTCGCCGCTTGGAGGTGGTGCTACAGGGAGTGCCCAAGGGCATGTGGTCACAAACCCAGGATGAGGGAGTCCTAGAGTAGTGTGTGGGTGTTTCGTTAGTTTGGTGGACCATGGTCCAGAGAGAAATAGTAGCAGGAGATGCAATGAATGGACGACTGCCCTTAGGTCCGGAGGGACTGATAGTTGGTGGGGCACTGCCTCCTGAGAGAGGGCTAGGTGGTGGTGCTCTAGAGGCACCATGAGTGTCTCTCTATGTATTTTTTGTATTTTTGGGTATTTATATAGGCTTGCGAGCTTACTTGGTGTGGTGACACCAGTTTTGTATCGCTAGGGGCGAGGTGGTGCACCGGCTTACAGATGTTGTATATGTACTATATTTTTTGTAAACATTTTGATGGCACATTGGATCGATATAAATATACATTTTGGGATCGTTGTGATGTTCACATGTGTTTTATGTTTTCATTGATGATGTCTAATTTATATGTTGTGAAAGATTATTGAAGTTTGATGTATGATGTATGCATACTGGTGGCTTGATGTGATAAATGCCAATCTAACACTAGGTTAGCCATGTTATATGCTATTTGATTAAGTTGTCTTGGAATATGTGTAAATGTAATGGAATCAAAATTTCGAGATAAAAGTCTAACTTGTAGGTATTTTCGAAAGAGGCAAGGATCGCAGACACGGTACACATTGTTGAGCTGGAGGACAACCAGTTGGGAATCAAGTAAAATGCTAAGGTGACGAATATGGAGATGGCTGGCCTTGGTGAGGAGACCAACGACGGTGGTGTATTATTCTTGATTGGTGGTTTATGAGCCCAAACATATGCCGATGGAGTGGAGCAGTTCATGTGAGGGTGAATAGAGGGCCCAAGCAGTTGAAGAGAGATTTTGTGTCCAATGGCTAGCTCCATCGGTGTAATCGATGTGGTAGGCCGATGGAGGAGGCATATGTCAATAAAACAAATGATAAATTAGATGCAAGGTGTGTGGAAAGAAGATTAAAAACTCTAAAAAAGAGTATGAAAAAGAAAATCCTAGTGAAGAATGGCTACGCTTAGGCGTAAAATTTCTTTAAGTACAACCCGTTGATGGGTTCTTTGAGAGGGTGGCCTTCGAGAGAGGCCAGGATATATGCACCTTTAGTGAGGAAATGTTGGATGATGTAAGGTCCATGCCAAAGTGACTCGAATTTTCCATGGCCAAGGGTGTCGTGAGCGATATTGTAAGCAAGGATGAGGTCACCTTTTTTGAATGAGTGAAGGTTGACATGGCGATCATAGGTGGCCTTTGACCATTTTTTGGCTGCCTCATTGTTCTGTAATTAAGATCAACGATCCTCATCTAGGGACTCTAAGTTCAACAAATGTTGCTCCATTGGAGCAATGTCGGATAATAGCTCAATAGTGGTGCATAAGGTAGGAATTTTTCACTCGATGGGAAGAGTGGCCTCGACCCTATGGACTAGATAAAATGGTGTGAAACCAGTGGCAGTTTTAACTACCGTGAGATAAGCCCATAGCACAGAAAATAACATATGATGCCAATTGGTCTTATTTTTGTTAACCATGCACTACAACATGGTTTTGAGGACCTTGTTGACTGCTTCGACCTGTCCATTTGACTGAGGGTAGTATGGGGAAGCAAAATCATGGGAGAATCCTAACTGGGATGAGAGTTCGATGAAAATCGCATTCTCGAAATGTTTCCCGTGATAAAAGACTAGTTGCAGTGGTACTCCAAAGAGGAAAATGATGTGGTTAAAGAAAAAACGTGTTGCAGTGTCAGCGGTGTGATTGAAGGTAGGCATGGCTTCAACCCACTTGGTGAAGTAATCGACTGCAATGATGATGTATTTGTGTCCATTTTTGGATGGGGGGTTGCAAGTCATGAAGTCTATGCCCCATTTTCAAAAGGGGCCGACAATAATGACTGGGTGTAGAAGAGCAGGTGGTGCTTGTGCTTTGTTGGTGTAAAGCTGGCATTTGTCGTATCACCTCACAACGTGGATGAAATCATGAAATAATGTAGTCCAACATTAACCAGTGTGAGTGATTTTCTGAGTGGTGGACATCCCAGAGAGGTGGCCCCTGCAAGCGCCACTGTGGCAGTCATTCAAGACGTGATCAACTTTGACGATAGTCAAGCATCGACGGAGTACAGTGTTGACCCCTCACCGCTATAAGACATCAACGATAAGTAAGTAGTGTGGGGCTTGGTGATGAATACATCGACGATCATCTCAGGAGAGATGGTTTCCGAATTTCTGGGTTGAGAGGTAGACGAGGAGATCATTGTACCAAGGATCATCTGAAGGGATGTAAAAGAGATATTCGTCGGGGAAATTGGTATTGACGGGGGTACTGGTAGTATCGGAGGGAAAATTCATGATGATTTCGGTGAGGATGAGGGATTTCTTGCTCTTGGGTGTTGAAAATTCGAGGTTGTACTCCTGAAGGATGACGATCCATTGGGAAAATTTACCATTAATTTTTTGACGACTGAGAAAGTATTGCATGGGGTTGGAATCTGCAACGATTTTGGTAGTTCGAAGAAGAATGTAATGGTGCAATTTCTAGACGGCGAGGACAATGAAAAGGGCTAGTTTCTCTTCGTGATTGTATTTCAAGGGTGTCCCTGAAAGGTTTCTACTAATGTAGTAAATGAAATGCTCACGATCATCATCCCCTATTTGGACGAGAACTCCTGCAACTGAGACGGTTGAGGCCGATATATAGAGGATATAGTCATGGTTATAGTCGGGTGGACTAATCAAAGGGGCATTGGAGAGTGTTTCATTCCTGTAACCATTTGCAGACAAAATTTTAGTGATAACACTTTTGATAATAGTAAATAAAAAAATATCACAAATAATCGTCATAGTATCTCCTTTAAAGCTATCACTTGTGACCTGTCTAAAACAAAGATTAAAAGTAAGAAATACAGTACGAAATGAGATCAACACTCTTCTAGTGTTGTGATAAAAAAATCATCCATGGTAACCTGGAACCAACACAAGAAGTTTCTCCTAGAGGATATGTTAGTTTTATTTGGTAAATGATTACATTGATCATTTGTCTCAATATGCTCACATGATGCCAAGTATAATAATTTTCAAAGACTGCTACCTCAACTATAGTGTTTACTTGTAAATGGGTATTTATCAACTTGTCATGTGAAACTTTGAATCTTATCAACTTAATTGATCAAACCTGGAACCTGGAATCTTGTCCTCAAGAATGAGTGTGCTTATTTTCTTACAAGTCTCCTTCACTCAAGATGGCAAGTTCTTTATTCAACTTGTCTTCTGTACTAAGACAATATGATATCTTGACAAAAATTTGGGTTAGAGAATAAACTCTATGATCTCAACTTTAACCAATCTAATACCTTGAATTTAATTTTGACCAAAGGTTAGTATGATGGTCATAGTTTCAACATGCAACCTAGATCAAAATAATGTCATAACAAATATATACATATCAGAATAATCAAACCTTGGTTGCATTATTTCTATGAATGTGTTAGATCTGAGATCCTTCTAGATCTATGGAAATAGATGCCTTCTCCCGAAAATACCATTTAAAGATTAAAAATTTAAACATATGTGAATACATAAATTTGATAGTATTTGCAAGTAGTGGAACCATATGGTAGCAACAGTAATAATTACCAACTCTTAAAAACTTCAATCCTGACTGCAACTGGTACTGCAACTGATACTTAAATTGATACTGAAACTACAATTGATACTGCAACTGATTCTGAAACTACAACTGCAACTAATAGTGCAACTGATTCTAAAACTGCAACTGCAACTTAGGGTTTTATGAGGAAACCCTAATATTTTGAACTTCAAATTTTGAAATTATCATCAAGGGACTAGATGCCTTGGGCCGAGGCGAGTTTGTTGGAGCTGTTAGATTTAAAAAATTTCAAGTTTTTCCGCTTGAAAATTGACCTACAGAAATATGGACTGGTACTTCTGGTACTGGTTTTGGTTTCCTGGTTTTCTAGTACTTCTGGTTTTTTGGTTTTCTGGTACTTCTAGTTTTCTGGTTTTCCTGTAACAGTCTAAACTAGGGTTTGACTTTTCAGAGGCTTTTTCCATTGAAAAGGTGCACTCAAGGTGCCAAAGAGTTCTCTGGGATAGTGAACACTTTTCTAGATAGTTTTTAGGCTGATATTCATCTTCAACAAAAGCCCTAATTTTCTTGTATGACAACAGTGACATTTTTCTTTATCCAGTGGAATATTCTCTCTTCAGCTTAGCTATGAAACCATGTTATGTTTTAAGCTATTATTAGGTTTCTTTTCAATTTACTAGATAACAATAACATAGGTAGGATCACTGAGAGAAACAAAATCACAAGATACACATCATTTATCCTGGGAAACCCTCATGGGTGAGAAAACCCAGGAAAACTTCCTTAATATAAATAACCAATACAATCCCAAGACAATAAACTAAAACACTAGAAAATATCCAACACTGAGAAATGCGCCTCTCTCTTCCTTCTTCTACCAACTTCATCTCTCAAGACTTGTGCACTTGATTAGTGAATGCATGAGTGTGATAATGAGGCGTTGGCTTCCTTTATTTATACTAACTAGCAGGAGTTGGAAAGGTGTCTCTTCACTGGGAAGGACCGACTTGTCTTCTTAGTGGTTAAAACCACTTTAATTAGGCCTAGGGGCCGACTTCATAATTTTCATAATACAATTAGGGTTTGACCAATCCGCAAAACGGGATTTGGTCAATTACAATCGCTGACATGATCAATCCACAAAAGGGGATTGATCTAATGAATACTGACTCAATAATAAATAAAATACTCTTTGCAATTACAATATTTCAACAACTATGTGACGCCTTGTCACATGGTATTTCTCGCCTCTAGGTCTATATAGATGCTCAATTGGTCATGTCTTAGTTAAACAGGATATATCGTGTCTATGATCCCACCCTTCACCGACGATTCCTTAGGGTACTTCTCTTAGAATTCTCTTTTGATTATATTACTTATATTCATTTTCCTAGGAGATCTAATCAACTAACTAATACATTGGCTAATCAAGTATTAAATTGGAATGTTGCTCATACATAAAAGTAAAAACACACACATAGACATGTAAAATACATTTTTACAAAATTTTTATCCATAAGGAAAAAAGATGTATATATAATATATCCCAAAAATAGTGTCATAAGTACAAAGTGGTCCATAAAGCCTCAAATAGAGCCAACATACATTGTTGGGCTCAAGCCCTCAATACAGAGTATAAAAAGTTCCCTCGACACATGTGTGGTCCAAAAATAACTATGGTCTTGGCCTATTGTCCCTACTGTAATGAACCATTACGTTCACAAGATTCCAGAACAACTGGACCCATGTCCTGGGCACCCGTACTGCATGTGGTTGCATGGCCAGGGGAAGGTCCTCTATGTCTTCCATGGGTACTGCATGAGTGAGATCCGTCAGGTTTCTCTATACTCGCCGCAATACTCTCTCATCCTCCTCAGTTGGGGGTCCTCCTGCAACTGCTAGTCCTCATGCTCCTGTTGGTCTGGCCTCTGGTCAAGGATGGTGCCTGGTCCTAGAAAATTTAGTTGGTCGCATTCGTCCCCCATCTGTATATAAAATATCTTTGAGTCAATACTTTGATATTACATAAAAAGGACAATATTTTAAAACTTAAAAAATTAAATAAATTTAAAAGTGTGTTTACCTATCTCTCCTTGCTCCTTTCTAGGGGGCACAGGCATATCAGGATCCCTCAAGAAACCGATCCATGCATATGGGTAGTCCTCTATCATTGGAATCTGACAGGGCCACCAATCAAAAAAATTGTCATCTAAGGCCTCTTGGACCCTCCCTGCACCCTCTCTAGGCAACAATGATGCTCACCTGCATAATGATGGAAAGGAGGCAATGTGGTCTCACATTTTATTCCTCAAGCTAAGGCTAGGCACTCTCTCAAAGAAGAAAGCACACAATAGAGTCCCGAACCCAAATTTCTTGTTCATCCTTCTACGACATTCAATGAGTTGTTTCTTCATGCATGTAAGTATGGTGGTGCTCCAATAAAAAACAGTTGCATCCAGGCACTGAACTGCACAATGCATCTATGTATGAGAAGCCTGGTGAAGTGTTGTCAATCCAGTGATCCACCCAATCATGAATAGTATAATTCAGATACCGAGGCTAGTAATCTTGTGTATTGCACTTGAGATCCTAATTTCTCAGTGCTTGCCTCATAATACATACCAATATAGTCCTCTATGTTGTATGGCCTTGGAGGAAAGGTCCTCAAGTTGACCAATTCCCCCCTCTTGGAGAGGTCGGTCAAGAATTATATGTCCTCTGTCGTCAGAGTTAGTGACTAAACCTCTAGCATAAATGCCTCTGCATATGTATGCCAATACTCTATCAAATGGTTCAACAGTCTAGGTTGTGCCCTCATGAACGAACACTGGAATAACTTCCAAATACCACATGGTTTCAGCATGGAAATAGCCCTGGGATCCTCCTCCACCAAGACATCCAATTCCCTATGTTTTGTTTCCTTCCAATGGACATACATCGCATTGCACAAAATTTGGAAGGGATTAGCACTTGTTTCATCTTTGTTTTGAACATTAAAAGAGGTGTATGCGGGTTGTCTTTAAGACAGTCCTATATGTAAGAGAGATAAGTGTTACTTTTCCCATGTACATATGTGGGATGGGCATGGAAATCCTGTGTACCCACAGGCCCAACCCATTTACAAGGGCACACACCTTCCAAACATTAAATTAAGCATAAAAAGATACATGAAAATGAAAGTAAAGGTTATTTGTACTTACTTGGTCCAAGTGAGAGGATCTTTTGTCCATCGTAGCTCCTTGAATTCACGTTTTAAGGAAGGTTTTTTTTTACCTTTTTGGTTATTTTCCAAATTGAAATGGTTAAAATGAGCTATCCACCTCTATTTATAGATTTATTTGGCACTTTTTTCCCTAATTTGGTCCCCTTTTTCCCCGTTTGTGGCTTGGTAGCTAGGTGAGTTTCATTTTAAGAGATATTTGGGTCATTCTAATGAACTTGTTCTTTCGGTTCGGTGTTTTCTTGAGATGGGTTAGACTTATATCATCCCATGGTGAAAGTCGTTTTTCAACATTTTCATATAATTTAGGTTTTTCACCCCCTTACATTATGCATTTTGTTGACTTGTCCACTTTTCCATAGGATCGATCCCACCGAAGTGTGATACAAAACCTTCTTTGTTTCTTTAGAAGTTTCGTAATTAGGTCGTATATCCTTCCTCTACATGGATTCCCTAGGTAGAATCTTTGCTTCATTTTGGTGTCCATGCTGTGAGTTTTATTCATAGGCTTGGGAGTCCTTTTAGTCTCGTCATAATTGCATTTTGAAGCCTCATTCTTCTTCATATTTTATGGCTCTTACCCAAAGGACTCCCCATGAGCATAGTTTGTTGTCTTTCGGGCTCATTTAAATTTTGAAAGAAACATCCAATGAGAGCTTATTTATTCTTTTCGATCTTGTTTGGATTACTTGAGAAAAGAAGCCCCCCTAGAGTCTTTTTTAATGCATTTTCAGACTCTCTAAAATTGAAAATATTGTCGAGTGATCTTGTTTCCCTTCACACTCACCAAACTCAAATTTGAAGGCACATCTGTCTAGCGGTAATTTACCCATTTTTTGGTCCAGACGGTTAATTTATGAATAAAGGTATTCCCTAGGAGCTTCGGTTATCTAGGAGAGTATTCTGAAGAATACGTTTAACCCTTTTTCGGGCTCGAGGGACTAAATTTTTGAAAAAGGAACATTCTCCTTGGTTTTGGTTTATCTCTTTTTCGGGCCTTGGAGATTACTTACGAAAAAGGAATCACTTCAGAGTCCATAGTTAAGCTCTTTTTAGACTCCCTAAATATGAAAAGATTATCAAGTGACCTTGTTCCTTTCACACTTGTTAATTGGTCCAGAAAGAACATCTATTTGGCATAAGTTTAACCCTTTTTCTGACCAATAGATTATCCAGGAAAAAGGTATGCCTCGGGAGACTTGTCTCGCTAGGAGAGTTCTCGTAATTTATATTTTATACTTTTTCGAGCTAAGGAGACTAAAATTAGAAAAAGTTTGTGAATCCATAGTTAGGCCCTTTTCAGACTCTTTAAATTTTAAAATATATCCGAGTGATATTGTCCCGATCACACTCATTAAAATGGTTTTGAAGAGACTTCCTTTTGGTATAAGTTTAACCCTTTATTGAACCAACTAGACTAATTGCGAAAAAGGAACACTCTGGAGTCTTCTTTTAGAGTTTTTTAGACTCTCTAAATGTGAAAAACCACCGATATTACCTTATTTGGGCTCATAAAACTTCACATGGAAGGAGTCATGTTGTTTCATACTTCATCGCATCACATGTCTCATCCTTGCATCTTTGGCCTAATGTTGTGTTCATGTTGCTATTAAGTGAATCTTCAAAGCATTCCTTAAATGCAATCCTTGCAACACTTTTTTCCCTTGTGATATGACACCTTGACACATGGAAGAATTTTCCCGAGTGTCCTTATCCTGCACACGTCTCCTTGCACTGAGAATCAGTGTGTTCCATGTGCTTGGAACTAGTTTTCTTGTCCACGACACTTGTTCCTCCTTTGTAACATAGCATTCTTTTATTCTTTTTCAAGCTCGTTAAAAATTTTAAAAATAAAAAAAAATCAAATATTTCAAAAAGAGGGGACGTGATATATATTCTCTTTTTTTGGCAGCAAGACAGTCGCCCTTGGACAAAGCACATCCTTCTGCTTATTCTTCAAGCATTGGGATCTAGTATGACCTTAGGAAGTTGTTCTTGCTACATAGAGTTGTGTCCTCCTCCATTTGGTTACTCTTCCAAACATATGGGTAGTTTTTGATGCCTCTTGTATCATAGACTTATGTCAATATTATGCTACCTAAGTCTCATAATTTTGTCATGCTTTTGTCCAAGGGAAGTTTTATCCAACCTAAGTCAGCCATTTTGCAGTTTATCTCTTGACTTTTATTTGTCTGTCATCGCTAGAGTCCAATCAAGTTCGAATTCAAAATCAATGAAGTTATGTGCTTAATGATCGAGATCCTTCAGTCTTTCCCCAACGATATGTCAAATACCTCAAGGTAGTGAGTCTTACACTCCTATTATACTCCTACCTGAGATTTTAAATATATTGAAGTTGTTTCTCGAGCTATAACATCCTCATCTCCGGCCACAAGCGTTAATGCTTCTTGAAGATGCATATTATATTGTATCTTTATATCATCAAATGATTTTGATGTAGAACCGTTGTGTATTTCTCGTGGCTACATTTTATATAGAAATTTATATTACATGGATATACAATGTACTTGATTATAATCCATGTTTAGTTCATCACAAGCATGGGTATGCCCGCCTTGGAGATATTATCACTCTTTTGTAGATGGCACGCTCCAGAACACTCATCCCGGGCTCACTCGACTTCGTGCCTTCCCACTGGTAAAGATATTGTAATGTATTTTGTTCATCAGTTTCTCTTATGACCTCACACATTAGGGGGCATATGTTATAGTCCAAAAACTCCTTACCTATGCATATAAGACATTGGCCTTTCCACTTACATAATTTTCCAAGATACTGTTGAGGCTTCTTTTTAAAAAACCATTTTTTGGAACATGTATGTGCCCTATTGAACTGATAGCTCGTGTACACACACATGTTTCATATTATTTATCCCACATACATACGCGAGATGCATACTAGTTAGCCCGCGTTTACCTCCAAAACTTAAAAAAATATATAAAATTGCAAGGAATTCGGTGGAGTTTATGAGCTATAGAGGGTTTCCCAACCATTTTACCCATTGTATCTTGTCCCCAAACTGAATAACCATATTTTTCTCATATAAAAAGAGGTCTTGGGGTCTCATTTAACAAGACAAGCAAGAGAATAAGAATACTCTGCCAAAATCCCTTCCCCTTCTTAGCCCAAGTTTTGCATCATATTATGAGTTTTGGCCTCAACATTCCCCTCCAATCATTTCTCCTTATACAACCCTTTCTCTTTCCCTATGTGATAAGATGGTTGTGAGAAGAAAGCATGGGATTGATTCACTTAGAGCCATGATAGAGGATCCCAGACCTGGTTCGTGGAGTGGTTGCCGACAAAGGTTGTAATTATTTTTTTCTTGAAACTTAATAAAAGAGTTCATTCTTGTCCCAAAACATTATGTCTAAATTATTTTACTGATTTATGCATCTATGTCTATATCTGAACATTGAAAGTGATAAGTAGATATTTTATGTGGTGTAGCATTGTTTTCCTAAGCTTTGCAAGTCATCTTTGCGAGGAGACCCACAATCTAGGAAGTTGCAAAGACAAAAGAGGCCTACACCGATTGCAAGGACTAAAGGTGCACCCACTGACCTTCTTCCCTCTCTCTTGTCATTTAGTTTAGATAGTTTTGGGGTAGCTTAAGGGTAGAACAATCTTTTAAGGGAAGTCAACGCTTTGCATATACCTAGACCCAGTATAGGGGGATTTTCCCCATAACAATATGGATGGAATCGAACCAAAGGTCATTACTAGAGGGGTGTGTATAGATATCGGAAACAACAAAGTCATTTAAAGAGGTAGATATAGGAGGATCTATCTAGCCCCCATCAGAGCATGAAATGGAGGGGGGGAGGGGTAGGTAAGGAGTCGATGAGAAATGGAGCCCCTACAACCACGAGGCATAGGCATGATGATTGATGACCAGGTTAAAGAAAGGGTGTCTGGATAAGACCAAGGAACCCTAGATATGATATCTCTTCACATAAAATAAGGAACTACATAAAATATATGAAATATCATGTGGTAATTTGTAAGTTCATGGGAATTTGGCCCTCTAAAAAATCTTTGATAGGGTGGGTGAGTACTAGATGGAGATAAAAAGGATAAATTGATCTAAAATTAGGGTCGAAGGGATTGATCACGATGATATTTTCATGCATAGAATATAGAGAACATGTATTCGAAGAAGGAACCTGTTTCTTCAACTCAGTTGGACTGCGTTTTCGATATTGGACATAAAACTTTTCACCCAAAAATGAAGATTTCACTACGACACTAGTTTGATCCAGATATATTAATTACCCCAAGAATTATGGGACAAAGAGATGTTGGAAGGGTTGGGTAACATGCTAGGAACCTTTGTGAAAATATTAGAGGTAACAAAAATGTGGTGTTGTACATCTTATGCAATAATTTGTGTTTATATGAATGTTCCAGGGGCACTCCTAGACTTAATAATTATCTCATATCAGGATGATGAGTGGATACAGACTCTAGATTATGAACAAATTCATTTCATATGTATTAAGTGCCATGAACATGGTCACTTGCTTAGGGATTTCCCAATGAATGAAGAGAGATCATCAAACAAATCCAAGGAACAACAAGACAAAGAGGGTTTCATGAAAATCACAAACAAAATAAAATCAGGAAGAAAAGAAAACAAAGACATGGCCCTGAATGATAATGAGAACACAAAAAAATTTCAATTCCCAGTAGAAGAAGGAGGGGAAGTGTCGAATAAAGAAGGTCCTTAGAACACAAACTTCCTATAGATAATTCAGATCCCTTCTGATATAGAGATCCAAAAACAAAGGAGGACATAAATAGGGATAGGAAGAACCCAATGAGAAAATGAAGAGGTTGAGATGCATGAGACAAATGGCACATAAGGTTCCTAGGAAGAGTGGAAGTGGGATAATGCAACCCAAGAAATGGAGCATGATGATATAGATATATATATTAAGGCTCTAATGGAGGTGCATGGAGAACAAGAACTAAACAAAAAGTTGGAAGGTTAGATGTGTAAATTTTAGAGAAATTTGATAAAGGGAAAAGGCAAGGGGTTTGACCAGGTGTTGGGCTCTAAATATGTCCTAAAAACAACATCTCTGCATCAACCAAAGGTAGGCGCTGGCACAAGCATTTTACTTGTCGCCTACATAGGTTCTTACCTTCTGTTTTCAATACCCAACCTCCAGAGATGCAACACCTGTAAAGGAACAACAATCGTAAAGGGAATGACAATTTTTCTATTCAAAGGAACAAGTGGATGAGAATAGGACATTTCTGAGCCCCAACACCAGGCTCAAAACGCGACTTCCTCAGGGGATATTGGGATCAAAACCAATTTACTAAATCCCCAAAAAATAATAATAGGGGTGGAAAATAAGAGAGACAAAAATTCCCATAAGAAAAAACTAGAAGAGAGAGGGGTGCTTCTAGTGGATTCTGGTCAATCGGTAGGTCTCCTAGGAAAGTATTTGAACAAAAAAAAAGGTTTAAAATGAAGGTAATCTCTTGGAATATTAGAGTTCTTAACGACCCTTCCAAGCATGTACTTATTTGAAAAATAATAAGTTAGGAAAAACCCAACATTATGATGTTACATGAAACAAAATGTGATGAGAATCCGTGCTCTAAATTGCTCAAAAGGTATAGAAAAATTGTGAACTAGCCATGGTGGAAGTGGAGGGATATTTCGAGGGATTGGAAATCCTCTAGGATCTATAGATTATGAACTTAGACATTCACACCACCACATACATTTTTATCACAACCAAATACAATATCTTAGGGTCATTGAAGTAGGGTTACATTTCAAATGCTTATGTTCCTTCATCTCAATGAAGAGGGATTTCCTATATTCCATTAGCCTTTTTGGATTTTTCTTACAGAAATTCCATTAGATTATTGGTCAAAAAATTAATCTGATAACCTCGATTCAAGAAACAAAGGCGAGGTCCAAAGGATGGAGGTGAAAAATGAAGCTTTTAGAAACATTATTGCAAGGCTTTGTCTCATTGATATGTCAACTAGTAGTGGATTGTGCACTTGGAATAACAAAAGGGGGGGCGTTAACTAGATTTTTGTTCACATTGATAGATTTCTAGTGTTAGAACTGATGTTCCAATCTAAGAAATCCATTTTAGCAGACATCTTTCCTTTCACTGGATCATATCACTGGATAATCTTTCTTGCGGAGAGAGTTATCTAAAATCGAGATCAAAGCCTTTTAGATTTGAATTTTTTTGGACGGAGCATCTTGATTTCATGCAAAACATGGAAAACTAGTGGCAAGAGAGATCATATTTGTATGGAACCAAGATGTACCAAGTGCAGTAGAAATTAAAACATATCAAGGGTAGAATTAGGATATGGAATAGAGAGGTATTTGGAAATATCTTTGAAGAAAATCTCCACCTGGAACAAGAAATAGAATTAGTACAAAGGGACATCATCCAAAATGCCCAATTGGAAGATCTAGTAAGTAAGGAGGATCAAATCAAAGTGGAAATTGACCAGAGGGATAAGAAAGAGGAAATTTTATGGATATAGAAATAAAAAAATATGTTGGTTGTAAAAAGGAGATAAAAACACTTGTTTCTTTCATAATTCACTTCTCAAGAGATGGAGAAAAAAATGAATTGTTGACTTAAAGAATTCATAGGGAGTTGAATTAGAGAGACACGAGGATATTAAAAATGAGTTTATTAACCACTTCAATCACCTCTTAAAGGAACCAATATTTGATAGAGAAGAATCTATTCAGGCTAGTACCAGTGTCATTCCAACATTGGTATCCCCTGAGAAGAACGTCAACTTGACCTAACTAACATCATTGGAAGAGATGGAACATATTGTTAAATAGATGGCGATGAGGAAATCCCAAAGACCCAATGATTTCACAACCGATTTATTCCAATCTTGTTGGAATATCATAGGTAAGGAAATCTAGGAGGTTGTTGAATAATCTTCCACTTTTGGCACCATCCTCCAAGAGTTTAACACAACCTTCATCACCTTGATCCCAAAAGAGAACGAGGAAAATATTGTAGATACGTTTAGACCCATCTCTTTGTGAAATGTTATTTATAAAATTATTACCAAAGTTGTTTCTAATAGATTAAATCCTATCATGAATAAGATAATCTCCCCCAAACATGGGGGATTTTTAGAAGGTCGTCAAATCCTTGATGAAATCATTTTATCCCACGATTCAATTAAATCATTGAATATGATTAATAAACCAAGGATGATCATTAATATTGACATGTCAAAGACCTATGACCAACTCAATTGGACCTTTCGCCAAAAAATGATGGTAGCCTTGGACTTCTGCAATGAATGGATCTATTGGATCAAGAATTTGGTATCCTCTACCTTCTTCTCTATCTTGATTAATCGATATCCATATCCTAATTTAAATGCTTCCCGAAGTATCAGGTAGGGGTATCCCTTAACCCCTTCCCTCTATATGATCATGGATGAAAGGTTGGGTAGGTTTGTAATGCATGTTATGTCTAATGGGATTATCAAAGGGATATCTCTTAAAGGCGAGTTGATCCCATGTCTCATATAAAATTTGTGGATGATACCCTTGTTGAAGTTTTGAGTAGCTTTGAAATATATTATTATTGTATTTGATGAAGTCAAAACCCTAAAATAATAATGTTAAATCATATTTGTAAAGTTGGCCCCATTGATCCATTACAAAAGGAAAATACAAATTAGAAAGTGACAACTGTACAAGTCGTCCCTGACCAAGTTAAAAGAGGATGGTTCATTCACTATATAAATGAGGATAGGAGGATCATTTAGGACACATAACACAAGTTCTCTCAAGGACAATTTCACTAGCCTTATAAGAAGACGCAACAACAAAAGAAGTGGTGCGCTACCCTACTGCAACTAGGGTTTCTGGTTTATCATGTGTATATCTTATATTATGGAATATCTCTCTTGAAGAGAGCATTGTATTGACATTGTACTTGGTTGATGAATCTATATTGAATAAGTTCTGTTGGGTTGTCTTCCCCAAGAGGGTTTCCTAGGATAAATATTTGTGTATATTGTAAATGTCTTTCTTTCAGTGATTCTCATGCAGTTAATAGGTTAATGAATTAAATATTAAGGAATTGTGAATACTCTTAATTACTTAAGAAAAATATCAACATGGAATCAGAGCCACCCTTAAATAATTCATTTTCACAGTATAGAGGAACTCACTGGGAAAGATAAGACCATAGAAAGGCTCACCCAAGTCTAGCGCACCTTTTCCATGGATCAGTTTTGCAGTTTGACAAGTTTTGGAAAATTATGGTTTCCACATGAAACCCTAGGTTATGACATCACCAACTTTTTGAAGGATGTTGGATAAAATAAATACACCAAGGAGGTTGCCTAAGGAGGGAACATCTTTCCCCCATATTAGATCTAAAAAATTCAAATGTTGAAAAATTAGGGTTTCCTCATCAAACCCTAGGTCAAGATGTTCGGGAATATAAAGGATGAATTTGGAGCATATTTTTTAAGAAAGGAAGTTGCCTTGGCATAACACACTCACTGGTAAGGTCAAAATTCATTTTTTGCAAAATTTCAATTTTTGTCATATTTTTCAAGATCCCGAAGAAAAATAACTTCCAACACCAAGCTTGATGATAGAATTGAGGGTGTTGATAACTTATGAGCATGGAAATATAGAGTGATGATAATTCTAGAAGAAAATGATCTAGAAGGCTTCATTGAAGAAGAATTTGAAGAGCCAGACGGAGATGAAGCTAAGGAAAAACACAAAAAGAACCTGGTTAAAACAAAGAGGATTATTGTAGATTCTATCAAGGATCACTTGATCCTTCATGTCTCATCATTAAAGACTGCAAAGAATATTTTTGATGCTTTATCTCATCTATATGAAGGCAATAATATCAACCAAAAGATGACATTGAGGACACAACTTAAGAATGTAAAGATGCAGAATTCATAAACCATTCAATCCTACTTTACAAGGGTGTCTCAAATCAAAGAACAACTTGAAGCCATTGGAGACACAGTTGAAGAATCTGATCTAGTAATGAATACATTGAATGGTCTCCGTGAGATCGGAAGA